>JARYZH020001098.1:0-41306 GCA_030021035.2 Notholithocarpus densiflorus | reverse complement strand
AAAAAAAAAAAAAAGAAACGTGTATTTGGATGAAAGATAATGGGAAAAATAAAATAAAGAATAATAAGAAATTAAAATTAAGAAATGTTACCACAATATTTTTGCAATAAATTTTAAGTGATAGGTTATTTACTATTTAATATTGGTGAGAAAAAAATAATTTTTTTGATGGTGGCAGTTGCGGTGGCGGTGGCGGTGGTGGTAGTGGTTGTGATTGTTGTTTATTGTAGAGAATATATTATTTTATCATGTGGCGGCGGCGGTGGAAGAGTCGGTGGTGGTGGCAGCGGTAGCGATTGCGGTGGCGGTGGCGGTGGTAGTGGCAGCGGTAGCAATTGCGGTGGCGGTGGAAGAGTCGGTGGCGGCGACGGTAATGGCAGCGGTAGCGGTTGCAGGTGGTTGTGATTGTTGTTTATTGTAGTAGATATATTATTTTATTGTAGGGGATATATTATTTTATTATGATATTTATATTATTTTATTGTGTTGAAAGCTAAAATAGATCCACTGCTGCAGCGTGTGTGTAGGTAAAATAGATAAAGTAACTTTTGGTGGAGCTAAAAAGCTAAATTTTTAGTTCCACTGCTGTGAATGCTCTAAATCAGTAATATGCCAGCTTTCTAGCAAACCCACCATAGAAACTGCCACTTTTTTTTCTTTTATTTTATAAATAATCTTTATATTCAATTTGGCATTGGGATTAATTTTTCTGTCCTCTTGAATTGAACAATTTTTTTTTTGCACATATTGTTGTAAATTTTGCATCTTTTTTTTTTTTTTTTATAATCTTTATATTCAATTTGGCATTGGGGTTAATTTTTCTGTCCTCTTGAATTGAACAATTTTTTTTTTTTTTTGCACATATTGTTGTTGTAAATTTTGCATGAAACTGAAACTTGTTGCAACGAACACCACTTATAAGTTTCTCTCCAAACTCATTCATGACAAGACACTTTCCCTTGGAGAATAGCACTATGAAGTCTTGATCACATATCTGACTTATACTCAGCAGGTTCACCCTCAGACCTTCTACATATAGAACATTTGCAATGTCCAGCAATCCAGGTAGAGAGATGATTCCCTTTCCTTTAATCTGTGATTTGCTCCCATCACCAAAAGTGACATTACCACCCTTCTTAGACTCGAAAACCTTGAAGAGAGATCGGTCTCCAATCATGTGTCTTAAGCAACCACTATCAAGGTACCACAAACACGTGTCCATTACTTTAAATGCGGACTTCATCATAAAACACACTTCGTGCTTAGATAACAAATCAGTGGGAATGGTACTTTCTCTTAACTGCCTTATACGAGCTAAGCCTTTAACTTTCACTCTTCTCAGACGAACTCCTTTGCACATTCTCATTCTGAGACAGTCTAGTTTCATCTTAGCCAAACTGAGATCTTTTCCAATAGTCATCATAAGGGAGTTCAAATAACTTTTATACTTGTATTTTCTGAGACACTCAAACAAATAGAGATTAGAAAAACAAGAAGTATTTGAAAACAAAGATCTCTTCAAGTTGATTTCAACCATGACAACAGGGGTCAATGGATCAAACACAGCAAAGATTAAAACATAATCAGAGTGTGCCCGCTCTGATACCACTTGATAGGCCACAAATTGAATTGACCCCTTGTGATAGAAATTAATTAATTAATTAACCAAGTTATTAATTAATCAAATTATCATGCAAACGCGTGGTAGCATAAACAAATCACCAATAAACTAATTATGCAGCGGAAAATAAATAACATGGTGATTTGTTTCCGAATGGGGAAAACCTAACGGCAAAAACTCCACCGGGTGATTTTCAGGTCACCACTCCCGAAACTCCACTATTATCACAACAAGCGGTTACAAGTAAAGGAATCCCAAGTATCTTACCAACCTACAGTTGAACCCTTACCCCAATACCCAATTGGACTTGTTCTGTAGTGACAGTTCCCCTCTTTTGATGCACGGCTCCCAAGTACGTGACTAACCAATGCGCGAATCCCAATACGCGACTTCAATTACCAACTAAGAAGGTTGTTGGCTGCAAAGTTCTTCAGTTCATCCACACGATGAAGATCAAGAAGATGCTTGGTCACAAAACCCTACGGTGCAAATATACAGCAACTTCTCTAAGAGAAAGAGATGAACAAGGGCAAGAACTTTGTCTCCGGTCACAATTTGCTTGAACAAAGTTTGCTCAATGCTTGTGCAACTTGTGAACTCTTTGACGGCCCTTAAAACAATCCTTTTATATGTTTAGGGTTAGGAGAAAAAAAAGCCCAAACACATAATCACGGATCCCAAGAAAATCATATAAGAATTCTGAAATTCATAAACCTCGACAGATAGAAGGTGTCGAGAAGCTGTCGAGAAGGTGTCGAGCACACGGGGCTGAAACAGCTTTCTTAAGCTCGATAGATGCAGCTGTCAAGCCAGCTGTCGAGCTTTAATGACTTTGCACTTTCAGCTTGTTTTCTTGGACAGACTTGAAGGCTTTAACACTTGATCTCGAAACACAGTTTCTTGAAGCATTAAACACATCTTAGATCTATCCAAATACAAATAAAGTGCGTTTTGTCAAAGGATAAGCCAATTACATAAAATTATGACACATGTTCCTATCATGTGAAACACATATGTCCTAACAGGTAGTTTGCAAATTTCATTTGTGAGACTTGTTCAAATTCAAGTAAAGTTGGAGGTTTGTTGAAGTGACTTTGAATTCCGTACGTGACAATCAATTTTCCGACTTTGTCTCTTACTTGCAGTGGCATGCAAGACTTTAAAGACTCCTTAGTCTAAGTGATGTTGCGATAGAATGTGAGTAAGAGGAGTGTGCCGCAATATTGAGATTAGAGAATTCATGAAGTGCAGCACTTTGTAATCTACTTGTGAGAGCTTCTCACATCAATTGGTATTTAAAAGATCTCTCTCGGTAATTGTTTGTTTGTTTAGACCCTTGTACACTCAGATTGTTTAACCTAATTAATTAACCAAGTTGTTACTTAGTTCATTTAAACAAATCTAGGTTAAACACAAACAATCATATCTCTAAGTGTGGAAAAGTAAAGACAAGCGATATGATGACCCAGAAAAACCATGAAATCATTTAATTTCAAGGTAAAAAATCTGGGGAGGATTTAACATAAACTATCCTCAAGGAAACAAATTCACTATATAGAATGGAAGTTTTACAATAGATTTTTCCCTAAATCTAAAGCTACCTCTTGTAGTACTTACTTATATGACCACACGTAACTCTGAATCCACGGACTCTTCTATGTGAATTTGTTGAACACAAACACCCACGTTTGTGACTTTGAGATCCCACTCAAAACTTTAGATAATCAACAATAGTTGATCTTGTATGTAGTAACTTCTACAACTTCGGATCTTGAGTTTCTTCAAGGAATACTGCCTGTAGAAGATTTGAGAGAGTTTTGGGTACAAAAATCCTAGATCTACAATTGGAGGCACAAGATGCACTCTTCTCTCTCTAAAGACCACTCCTAGGGTTAGCTTATAATGTCCTTTAAATACTATTTTAAAAAAAAAAGGATTGCGATTTGGGCTCCAAACAGACAAGTTACGGGCTTTTGACTCTCGACCGATCGAATACCAATCGAGAGCAATGGAACAGCAATAGAGAGAACCATATTGCATCTCAAATTTTTTTTTTTATCCTAAACTTGAGTTTTTTGTCTTGGACTTGAAAGTACACCATTCTAACTCAATGAGACGTACTTTTTATCCTAACAATCTCCCCCTTTGGCAATTCGTGATAAAACTTACATACAACATAATGCCCATATACAATAAAATGCCCAAATACATCACAAATCCAATCTAAGACTCCTAACCTAGAAGTTGCAAGAAGAGGCAGAAAATCTTGATTGAAATGTACCTATCTTTCCTGAAACACTCAAAATAGTACATCAATGCATGTGTGGAAATAAAGGCATAAACAATATGAATCACAAGGATAACAATAAATCAAACTAACTCTCCCCTTAAGATAGATACATCAAAAACTTTTTATTTTCTCTCCCTTTCAAAAACAATTTCATCTCCCCCTAAATAAAAGCAGTTAAAAACCTTTTCCAAAATTCATCTATTTCTCCCCCTTTTTGTTACGTATTGACAAAGACAACTCAATTAGAAGGTAGACTAAAAACATACGCAACAGAGGTCAAGAGAAAATAGAGAATCAAGGGAACACGAAAGAATTATTCTCTATAGAAAATAGAGGCAACGCCCTCTATGAACAACATAGGTTTGAAAAACAGGTTTCTCCCCCTATAAGATATAGGAAAAACAAAACAAGTTTGTGGGAAAACAGTATTGGGGAAAATTTAGAAGGTGGGGAAAACAAAAAAGACACAAACCAAACTTAAAAAATAAGTTGAGGACACACATGAATCCAATTATTCTCTCTTTTAATATATGTAAACTTGACATTATGTGACCCATAAACATATGCATGCAAACATTCCAGGCACAATCAATTAAGACTATACAATATAGATCTCAATGATATAAAAATTTAGTATGCAATGTGTTTTCAAGTGTCAATGGTGTTTTGTAAACTCAAATCAACCTCAAGAGAAGAGAAAATATTTGCACATTTATTATCCACCATATCTCTCAAAAAAATATATTTCCAATTTTCAGTAGTTCACACATTAAGAAAAAATAGCATATACTAAAAAATCTACAAAACTCAAAAGTTAATTAATCAATTTTTAGATCAAGTTGAGTACTCAATTTAGCAAAGCGTATGGGTGTTGTGTGTGAAAACAATCTATGAGAGATATGACTAAAAAAATGCAAGATAGATAAAGAAAACAATGCAATGGCATTTCCTAATCTATATGTGCAATGCATGTGAATCCTATCAAAAATGATGCATGAAAAGACTGATTGGTCAAGAACCTAAAAAACTGAAATTTTCCAGCTTCAACCGGTCGAAGATCGATCAAGCATCGATCGAGAGAGGCAGAGAGTTTTGAATACAAAGCTCACAATTTCGATCAGTCGAGGGAGATTTTCGATCAGTCGAACAATGTAAATTTTAAACTTTAAAAATCTAAAAATTTTATGTAGTAAAACAACTTTAAGAGTAGTTTTTGATACTCAATACATATGAACATGATCCAGAAAAGTTTTAAAAAACATGATGCCTCTTAAATGCAAATATCAAAACCAATCAAGAAGTTAAAAACGATTTGCATTTACAACCAAAACAAATATTTGCATTTACACATTAGATCATATGCAATTAAAGATGGTCATATTAGACAACACACAGTCTCATGTACTTGATTTAGCAAAGATTTGCGTGTAGTGTGTGCAACAATTAGTATGTGTACAAAGTACAGAAAAGGTAATATGTAGATAGTAATCAAACAAATTTTCTACATTATCAATCACATTGGTTTGAAAGTAACTATCACATAAAGAGTCACATCATATAACTCTCACATCCTAGAAAACACTTTTGCAATCATGTAAAAGCATTTTGATTCTTTTTGCTTTTTCTTTTTCTTTTTTTTCTTTTGAGCTCAATCAAAGATATCATGCATGGGGCATGCTGTGACTTAAATAATGCTCCCAAGTGCAGGATTGTCGCGAAGTAATAACTCGGTAAGTCTGAGGTCGAATCCATAGGGAAAAGGGAATTGATTAGCAAACCACAAGAGAATAAAGCTAAAACAATAAAGTTTAATTGATGAGATTTTTGATAGTTAAGTAAAGGTAATTTAAATTGATAGAAAATAACAATATATTAAGGCGCTAAAGTTTAGGGATCCACACACAACACATCTATTGGTAGTCTTAACAATATTTATTTTATAACTCAACTAAAATTAATACGAATGATGATCTTAGCCAAATTATTTAACAATAAAAAATAAAGAATTAATTGTCTAAGGTAGTTTCATGAAATTGATTGATTTTAGGCAAAACAAAACTAGTGAATTGGTTCACAGGGAATATTAAGCATTTAACATGCCCGGAGTCTACAATAAATCAAAGGATTATACAGAACTAAACACTTTTCTAGATGAGTAAAACAATTAAAAACATAAGAATTAAAACCAATAAATAATTGTTAAGAACATACCAATAAATGGTTGGGTTTCACCCCTTACCTTAGCAAGGCTTCTAGCAAGCCATAATACAAATAAAACTATAAAAACTATAAAGAAACTTTAAGAAAACCTAAATTATGTTCTATGGCA
This sequence comes from Notholithocarpus densiflorus, assembly GCA_030021035.2. NCBI lineage: Eukaryota > Viridiplantae > Streptophyta > Magnoliopsida > Fagales > Fagaceae > Notholithocarpus > Notholithocarpus densiflorus. Next base: position 35,066 of record JARYZH020001098.1, on the reverse strand, counting down.
GCTCTCCCTTGAATTTTGCCCTAAAAAACCTTTAAATAGGTCAAAGAATCCTATTACAAGTTGAATTCCCGTTTGGAGAAAATCTCAGGTTTTTAGGCTTCACTTAACTGACGTTTTTGGCCCATTTAACTTCAGAATTCGGACTTTTGGTAAACTACAAAGTTGTAGCCCTTTAAGTTAAATTTCCATCCCAACTTGAATCATCTCGATTGGACATCTGAACCGAAATTTATGCTCCAAATACTAACTGGTGCGCAGGCTGAAATCCTAATCCGGATTGGACTTGGATTTGGTGCAAATTTCCTTTGATTCCTTGCTCCAATTGGACTTGAATTTAATTGGGGTGGCCTTCTTTGACTTCATCATGGCCCTTGTAAAAGTAAAGTCCATTAGCTTTCTTCTTTGCACAAATTCACTTATTTAATTTCATTATCCTACAAAAAGCAAATTCAAGCATTAAAATTCAATTAAATGCAAAATTGATTATTCAACATTATTCCAAAATCAACTATAAAATGCATGAATTAACTCAAAATAAGTATGATAATGCTTTCTAATAAAGATATAAATATGCAAAATTAAGCTATTATCAGGGCATATAGGAGATAAAAAAGAAATACCCTTGTTACACTTTTTTTTTAAAAAAATAACACCTCGTTTTATCTTGTTGTGCAAATGCTACACCTTGCCAAGATGATTTGCACACAGGTGTTCATGATTGGCGAGTAACAGTGGTGAGATGGTTATTTATGTCTTTCTTCTAGGATTTTCTTATCCTATTGATCAAAAGAATGTGACATCAAAATCAAGATCGTTTGTTCAAAGATTATAAACAACTCACACAATTAAGCACTAAATAGCACAAACCAGTAAAGTGCAAAAAGTAGCTCTTCAAAGCTTAACAAGGTACACAGTCATGAAACGTAAGTTTCATTGGCCAACCTTAATTAAACACTTAGTGGTGTGCAATACAAAACAATAAAAATCTTTTTGTGTTTTTAAATTATGACCAAAAATAAAAAAGCACACATTATGCTAAATGAATAAAATGCAAAAGCAATGCATGACAACATGTAATGCACAACTAAGCTATAGTGGGCACACAAACAAGAAATATCTATTTCTTAATTAACCCATTAGCACATGTACAATCTAGCACATACACATACAAAATCAGATAAAGCTCATGCACTCAGTTATGCAATACACACTTTCTATGTTTCTCCATAATATCAAGCATGTTTTAAGTCAAGAGAGAAATATTATAATTCATGTAATCCTCAAAAAAAAAAAAAAAATAAGACTCAAAATAAAATATTTTTGTCTTTTTGAAAATTTTCAATGTTTTTGGGTTTTTTTTTTTTTTTTTTTAATAAACAAAACAACCTAAGAAAATAAAACAACCAAAAACTGAAAGAAAACATGTCCACAAATAATTGAAAGAATTATATCAAGGACAAGTAAACAAACACTCATCTTAGAAGATCTTTTCTCACCCAAACAACATGAATCTTTGGCCTTGTAGGTGTAAAACCATGAGAAGCAGAGTGTATTTGAGGAATTACACATTTCTTCTGAGAGAGACAGAAATCCTGCAATTTCCTTTCACAAGCCAACAAGCTTAAATTTTTCAAAAGTATATGAAACAATTTTTCAGGACTTATGGCAGGAGAAGTATCATCACATATCCTAGACTGAAACACAGAATGCTTAAATGTCAATTTATGATAGTTAAGATGAATGTGACCAAGAACATCACAAAAGTGACATACAAGAAAAAATTTAGGAACATCAGTATTCCTAGAAACATATCTAGTCTCAAGTTTTGGTTTTTGCATCAACAAAGAACAATTTGGTCTAATGTGACCAACAACACCACAAAGGTGACAGGTAGGCACAAAAACAGATTTCTTATGCAATTGATTAGAAGGTTTAGACGTAGGTTTAGAAATTTCAGCGTATACATCAGAACTTTTACCTTTGTCTAACCTAGCAACATAAGTCTTTTCTTTATGATTCCTCTTGAAATGAGGAATATAAATTTTGTCTTTAGGCTTAATAGGAACAAAAACAGAAATAGATCTGTTATTAACAGCAAGTTTGGTACTAGAAAAAGTTTCAAGTTTAGCTTCAGACTCATCTAACTTTTGTTTCAAACTTTTCATCTTGAGAGGAAAATTGGTTTCTTAAAAATTCATTCTTTTTATAGGATTCATCCAATCTTAAAATCAATTCCTCTTTTTCAAGATTAGCCAATTTTAACTCTTCCTTGAATTTCTTAGCAATTTTCATAGATTTTTTATATAATTCCTTACGAAGAGTTTCACAAGCATCAATAAAATCAACATAAGCATTAGTGTCTTTTTTATTCAAATCATCACAACCAAAAGCAATAAGACACATAAAATTATCCATGATAGCAAGGATCAATGATCTCACTCAGGACATTAATCCATTCAGAGTGAACCCGCTCTGATACCACTTGTTGGTTTATTTAGACCATTGTACACTCAGATTGTTTAACCTAATTAACTAACCAAGTTGTTACTTAGTTCATTTAAACAGATCTAGGTTAAACACAAACAATCATATCACTAAGTGCGGAAAAGTAAAGAAGACAAGCGATACGATAACCCAAGAAAACCAATGAAACCGTCCAGTTTCAAGGTAAAAAACCTGGGGAGTATTTAACCTAAACTATCCTCAAGGAAACAAATTCACTATATAGAATGGAAGTTTTACAATATATTTTTCCCTAAACCTAAAGCTACCTTTTGTAGTACTTACTCATGTGACCACATGCAGCTTCGAATCCATGGACTTTTCTATCTGAATTGTTGAACACAAACACCCATGTTTGTGACTTTGAGATCCCACTCAAAGTTTTAGATAATCAGCAATAGTTGATCTTGTATGCAACAACTTATACAACTTCGAATCTTGAGTTTCTTCAAGGAATATTGCTGGTAGAAGATTTGAGAGAGCTTTGGGTACAAAAACCCTAGAACTACAATTGGAGGCACAAGATGCACTATTCTCTCTCTAAAACCACTCCTAGGGTTAGCTTATAATGTCCTTTAAAAAAAAAAAAAAAAAAAAAAAAAAAAAAAAAAAAAAAAAAACATATCGCGATTTGGCTCCAAACAGACAAGTTATGGGCTTTTTACGTTTGCTGATTTTTCCTGATCTGCGACACTCAACCGATCGAATAGCAATCGAACAACAAGCAAGAGAACTAGATTGCATCTCACTTTTTTTATCTTGAACTTGAGATTTTGTCTTCGACTTGAAAGTACACCATTCTAACTCAATGAGACTTACTTTTTGTGTCATGGTTTGCCAACACTACAAACTCAAATCCTAATAGTAATGCTGTAGTTTTTGTGTTCGATGCAAATTTGTTTGGTATTTCTTTCTTTGGTTTGTGCTTTTTGGTATTTATGAATCTCTTTTCTTTTTTCTTTTTTTTGGTGAAATAAGAGTATTAAAGGGTGATATTTGTGAGTCTTGGTTTGTTAGTTTTGGTTGGCAGAGATCACTTATGCAAGGTGCAACTTTTAATCTTTGTATTTGTGAGAGAGAACTATTTAGGTGTATTTGGGATTTGGGTTTATAAGAGCATCTCTACACTAATTTGTATTCTACCAAATTTGATATAGTAAAATTTCTTTGTCATCGCACATGAATTGCCTAGCCAGGTAATTCTTAGTGTTCTTGTCCCTATTTTTCTTTTGCTATAGTTCTCTTCATTACTATTATTTGTTTGGAGATATTTCTCATATCCAAGATATTTTCACAATCAATCTTAATAATTTGAGTTTCCACTATTTTATAATAGTAGCTTTACCATTTCTTAAGTTCTTAATTTAGGCCACGTTACTTTTTGTTATTCACTTCGTAAACTAGCGACATTGTGTCAAGTGAACCATTTCGTGCAAATAAAATCTAGTTGAATTTGAAAACACAAAATCTCAAATTTGGAAATCAAACAATTGAAAATGTTTAACAAATGTATATTTGTATTAATGAAGTACAATCCTCTGTATTTTGATTCTATTAAAATAGAATAACCCTCCGATTCAATCTCCTTGGAAAAGTTATCAATTCTTGAATTGTCTTGATTCAAACACAAATTGTCTTGATCTTGATTGGAAAGTGGATTGAAAAAGCTTTGAAACAGAATTGTGATAAATCTTTGGCTATAAGGTTATTAGAAATTCTTCATTCTTTGCGTTGATGAAGTACAATCCTTTGTATTTTGATTCTATTAAAATAGAATAACTCACTAATTCGATCTCCTTGGAAAAGTCTTCTATTCATGAATTGTCTTGATTTGAACACAAATTTTGTTTTGACCTTGACTGGAAAGTGGATTGAAAGATCTTTGAAATAGAATTGTGATAAATCTCTAGCTATAAGCTTGTTAGAAATTCTTTGTTATTTGAGTTCTTCGAATGTGGTGAAAGTTTTTTAGGACTTTAGAGCTTGAATCTAATGAAGTTTCATTGGATCAAAGCCTTTGAAGTTTCTAGGAGGCTTGATTCCTATAAAATTTTGAGACTTAAAATAATGATTTGGATGAATGTTCTTTTTATTCAAAGATCTTGATGTAGAAATTCTTTGGGGCTTTAGAGCTTGATTTGAAACGAGTTTTGAATGTAGAAATTATTGAAGTTCTTGGAGGCTTGAGAACTTTATTCCAATAGAACTTTAAGACCTAGGAGGATGAATGATTTCTCTTCGAATGTTTTTCATATTTGAAGGTTGAAGTTTTTGGAGGCTTTAAAGCTTGATTCCAGCAGAACTTTGAGACTTCTAAATATGCTCCCACAAGACCGAGGAGAGTCTCTATTTGTAGGAGTCTTGGGGAAGGTGTGATGAAACATTATTGGTTTTGAGCGGTGACACATTGAATAATTTAAATGGAAGGACTTATGTCTTGTTCTACAAGGGACACATGGCATCATTTAATTAGCAAAAGCGTCTTAATCTATATATATAATAATAGGTGAAGAAGAGAGAAACTCAAATTAGAATTCCAAATTAGAGTTCTAACTTTGTGCCATGTGTCTAGATTAATGTGGGGACCACACCATAATTATCCTTCCAATTGTTTAATTGAAATATGAAATTGGAGTCCAATTTTGCTCCATCTATCTAAATTTAAGTGAGACCAGGTTATAATTATTCATTAATGCCCACTCTTATTAAAACAAACGCTGTACTCCTTTTTCTTTTCTTTTCTTTTTTTTTTTCTTTTTTTTTTTTTTCTGTTTTTTCCTCTGCTGAATAACACGTTAGGTTTAATCTCCCCTTTCTACAATTCTACATTTTACGTTTAAAGGCTGTGCTTTTTTCTTTTCTTTTTTTGATTTGGCCGAATAACTCTTCCACAATAATCACGAAATCCAAACTCCTCCCTCTCCTACTCAGCAAACAGTGCATTTTGCCAGTTACCACACCAGTTCATGAACCTTAATATACAGCTCCCCTCTTTTTCAATGAATGTTGTGGAATTTGAAAAGGATCTCTCGGGATCAATGATGCATGCTTTTGGGTATTTCTGTAGCTTATATCGGAAGAGGTTCTCCATCTATATAGATTTTACTTTTCTTCACAATTTTAATGGTCCTTGTTTATGCTCTGCAAAACGAATTCTAACCTTTCCTAAGGTTTGATTAGTCCTTTCTTTCATCTGCCTATGCTTTCCTTTCTTTTTGTGAATAATTTTTATTCTTTAATCATATAATTTTTTTGTTTTTGTGTTTGCTATACCCCGTCATTCATAGAAAAGCAGACACAAGAGTGATGAATGGCACCATGTCACTATCTAATCTATGTTTCAGTTGGTCCAATGACTAATTTCTAAGTTACAGTTCAGATGCTGAGCTGATAAGAACACTCATATCCGGTTTAGCAAATGGTCTTTTAAACTAAATTGTTGAGTACTGTAGCTAAGAATAAATAAATAAAAGTCCACACCCGGTTTTGAATTGCTGCTCAAAAGTTTGCAAAAAACTACGGGGTTTGTTAGCAATGTTGAGCACTGTAGTGGTTTGGATATATATAAATATATATATATATATATCATTTTTAATTCCACCCCTATCTCTTTCCAGTTAATTTTTTTTAGGAAAAAAAAAAAAAAAAACTCAGAGTAGTCTCTCTCTCTTTCTCACACATACACAAAATAACTAATTGATATGTTATTTGGCGTTGCTAGAGACTTTGAAAAGCTGGGCATCGGTGGCTTATTTAGGGAGAGACTGGGGAAGAAAAATATAAATGAATAAAAGTTATTAGAATGTCTTATGTATAAGAGAGTGAAGTGTGGAACGTAGGGTATCTTTGCAAAGTGGATAGCTCAAGATAGGAAAGTAAGTTTGTTTCTTCAAAATTTTAATAAATTTTGCAAAATCTAATATCAATGCTCTAAGAATGCTCTAAAGTTAGAAATTTGAAGCATTCACATCCCATTGTCTAAACCATTTTTTCAGTCATATTATAACTAGAAACCCCCAAAAATGCTCTAAATCCCATTAGCTCTCTGATAGGTAATTTGGCCAATTTTTAATTTTTATCATTTTAGGTTATTGTTGCATTAGTTCTGGCTTGAATTAGCTTGGTTTGGTTTTGAATTGAGACTGCTAAGTTTTTTAAATTGAAAGCACTGATCAGCTTTGCAATGCCTAGGATAGTAATGAATATATAGCCTATGTTGTTTATGGTGCTACTCATTTTAGTGATTATAGGCATTCTTTGTTACAAAGTTTGTTTTAGATGAAGGCAAATCAAGCTGAGTTTCAAGGAATTCAAACCGTAAATCTTTTCTGAATTTGTTATTGGCTTCTCACAAGTAGTTTCATAGAATTCCTAAAGATTTGTTCATATGGCATGTTTTGTTTTTCCACATAATTAGTTCCTAAAGCCATACTAGAACTTTCTATCTTCAGTCCCCCAAACTTTTAAATTTTAAGTTTGGCAAGATTCTCCCCCTTGCTGAATTTTTCAGGTTATTCATAGTGTACAATTCCAGTTTTACTATAATATGGTTTTAGATTTCAAATGTTTAATAGACGTGATTTCAAATTAGTCATTAAAGGTGGAAGATATGATAACCAGAAATTGTCCATCAAAAAGATTATATGTCATTCATATACTGAATGTGAGAGGCAGAGAATCTTTCATTAGTTTTGTTGATAACTATGATTAAACTCAACATAAGAACATTTTTTGGGCATCACATTTTTTAAAACAAATTGTGATGCTTGCTGTTGTGAAAGACAAATTATTCTTTGTTTTTGTTGTACTTTGAATGTATTGTTAGTGGACTCTTGCAGATATAATTGGAAAATGTACTGCTCTTGGACCCATTGAACAAGTTCACTTTGATAACGGCTCTACAAATATAAGAAATCTTCAAGTTCTACTACCTCAGTAAGGAACATTTCATTTTACTGCCATTGATTACAGACAATGTACACTTTATCTTAACCTTTTAATGTCTATTGAATGCTATAATGTACCATCAGGGACAAAGAACTAAAAATTTCATTGTGGGATGAAAGTGCTTGAACAATTACTGAAAATGAATTCAAAGATGGAGGTCCTTGTATAATTATTGTTACTTCAACAACTATAAAAGCATTCCAAGGTACCGAAAGATAGGTAGTATATGTATCTATAATGTTTTTTATATAAAAGAAATATGTATAACAAATTCTTCAACGTGTTTTATGGTTTTTTTTCAAAGGCAAACTGAATCTTAACACCACAAGTGCAAGTAAAGTTTACGTCAATTTAGACATTGCAGAGGTTTCTGAGCTTATTAACAGGTTCATAAACATTTACTTTACTAATTCTCTATGATGAGAAGTTTACACTGTCACAAGTGTCTTTAAATCTGAGACTAACAAACACTCAGGACATGTTGTTGCTGACAGCATTCAGATGAAACAATTAAAAGTGCCGGTCAGCCATGATGAAACTATTGCCAACGATCCTATCTGTACTTCAGATATTAAATTACTTACAAGCTTGAACGATGTAACTAATGCCAACATAATAGATGACATCCCTGGAAATACCCAATTGGTAAGAAGAAAAAAACTCATTATTAATTACTTCATCATAACCTTTCTTTCTCATAATGTTTTTCGTTGCCCTTATTAGAAGTTTAAATATTTTTGCACAATGAACAATCAATTTGAAAATGTATTCTCCCCTTACTGTGCAGAAAGATCTTATAAAAAAAAGAACCTCCAAGCAGACTTCTAACAACAACACAAGCAGCTCCTAGAATAAGAAGAAGAAGTAATTGCATATGATATGTCCTAATAATTTTACTTCTATTATGTAATACATATGGAAAAAATATACTTATGGATTAACTTTTCGGTTTGTGTTAACTCAGTTATTATAACTTAACAATGTATTCTTTGGTTTGCATTTTATGTTAGCTTTTGTTCATGAACTTCATGATCTATAACAATTTCTCTTTCCAATTTCTAGGGACTGAGGTGAAATCAATGGGCTTTGGAAATAGGGTCTCATTAATTTCCTGGTTTTCTGTTGAGATTTGGTGCTAAGGATTTTTGTCTTTTGGGTGTTTCTTTTGTTTCTATTTTAATTTGGAGAGACTTGGAATGGTGCCCAGGTTGTTTGGCACTGCATGTGTTTGTGTCATTAATCTATTTGCTATGTATTGAACAGCTTCTAATAAGTTGTTTGAAGTGCACGAATTTTAGCTATACCATTTCATGATGCATTATGATCGTTTATTTTTCACTTGATTTTATACCACATAGAGGAGAAACTTTTTACTATAATTAATCTCTACTTTGTTTTAATTGGAACTCTTACAATACAAATATGTAAGTAAGTACATATATGTAATTGCAGGTACAGAACTACAGCCATGCTTAGCATGCCATCAACCTCGTTGAAATTTATGTTGCATAAAGGATATAAGATTGTTGTGTGTTGTTTTCACCTTGCAATGGCAAAGACAAGATTTAGCAAAATAAGTGTAGCCTCAAGCTCTAGATTCATTATTAGGAGAGAGCTTAATTTCAAACTTGAAGTTATGGTTGTGTCAGTGTAATATTGTCTTTATTTATAATCACTGGACTGCACCACAACAAAACCAATATTCAATACAAATCTACTCATAGAATAAGTGTAAATTGAATGATTGATCAATGTAGTGGTGGAGAACTCATGGGAAATGGGTGGTACAGTTGTGCATGATATACAGTAATAATCTTTGCCATGTGGTCAACCCAATGTCATCGGTGTAGACTATGGAGTACTCTACTTAGATCATAAAGCAAGTGTGATTTTAATTTTTTTTATTAACTGAAAACTTTTATTAAAGAAATCACACAACATCAAAACACAATCAATGCCTCTTTCCTGGTAACAACATCTAAACAGGAAGGGTAGTGCCCAAGATCAAAAGAGCCAACAAAAACATTTTGCAAAGACCACTTGCGAAAATATGGGCTGCCATATTTGCCTCTCTAGGCACCCAACAAAAGGAAAGGCCTGCCATAATTTCCATCTCCCGAGAGTTTAGAAAGGTTTAAGAAGAATTCTACCAGCTGGGAGGTGTTGGAAAATTTAAGACTTCTAGCCTTAACCCCCATTGGCTGCCAAACCAAATTGCTTTGGTCACAGGACACAAGGAGAATAGATGGATAGCCAATTCACTTTCCAAACCACAAAGACTACAGGATTATGGGCATATATTATTGAGACATATGACCTTGTGAAAAATCACATCCTTAATTAAGATGTTAATCCTCAAAGATAAACCCACCATTCCCCTCCCTTCCTTTCTACACACTCAAACCATGCCACGTTGCTAATTTTACAACCTCTCAGTCGCCATTATATCCGTAAGTATACCACATTTACAAAGATAATTGAAATTCATTTTTGCAAGATACAAACTGCTCACTTTTTAAAATCTCCCTCTCTATCCTTCCATCATAGTTTCTTAATTAGTTAAGAAGGTGATCAAACCCTCTTTAAGTACAAACAGTTAGGGTAGTAACAAACACAAATAGGACAAAAATCAATCCTAAAATGCTCAATATGGTGATAACCCCCGGAGGACCATTGCTATTAATAATTGAATTCTTTGTTTAAACAAATAATTTCTGTGATTAATTAGTATTGTGAGCAGTGGAAACTTGGAAAAAAGTGGGAGCATTAATGGATCATCCTTAAACCCAACAACCCCAGTAGGCATGACTGCAACCTCAGTCCCACCAGCTACCGTGATTTCTGCCTCACCTTTTCTAATGTGATTAGCAGCTGAAAAGAAGCAGTAATTTGCCGTTGCACAAGTTAATATTGTATTGGACTACATATTGGTTGTCTAATTCCACACTATTTTTCAGCACATGGTTAAAACAGGCATATAAGAAACATGTAAATAATCATGTAATAAAAAATGAAGCAGAACAACCAATTGAAGATTCAGTAAATTCATTAATTTTTGCTATAACAAAACATTTCATTGGAGATCCAGAAAAATATAGAGAAAAAATTTTCGTAGCTTAGTTAATTTAAAGTGTCCAAACCTTATCAGATTTTTAGATGGTATATAGGGATGTATTTTTGTCAAAGGTATTAGCACGAAATGATAACAGTCTACCATATTAGAAAGAAAAATTTATTGGAGGATTGCCTAAACAGTTTGCGTATCAAGTTAGAGAAAAATTGTTTAATGAAGGACATACTGATTTTACCTATTGAAAAAAATAATAATAATAATAATAATAATAATAAAATCAACCACTAATTTCACCAAAGAAAAAAGTTCGATGGACCTAAACACTAACATTAACTGTAGAGTGTTAATGTTAAGGAATAGAAACATCAAAGATGTACAAGAATCTAACCAAACACTTCACATGTCCAAATTCATTAAGAACCATTTACAATACAAGAATCTGGATAAGTTTAACCATTTGAATATCAAAAATTCATGTATATTCATTTAAAAAGTCTAAAAGCACATTATTATCATTTGTTGTAATTTAATATGATCCTATGAATCTTTAAAAATTATTTTATAAATAGCGAATGAAATATTAGAACACTATTTCAAACAAACAAAAATATGAATATTTTACAAAATCTTCCTAATGACATGTTGGTGGAAATATTTTCAAAGGTGGGAAATGATTCAGCAACATTATTGGGAAATATCAAGTTAAGGTATAACAAAACAATTTTTTCAATGTATATATACTAATTTATTTCCCTCTATATAAGTTATGTAATCTATTAATTCAATTCTTTCCTTTTTATTAATCAGTTGCAAAAGCTTCAATGAATTAACAGAAAATAGATTGATACTCTAAAGAATTTGACTCACTCCATACTTCACTCACCCAGCCCTACTAGATTGCAAAGCAAAAAAAACTGATTTTTTTTTTTCACGTTATCAAGCAAAGAATCCCCATGCACTGCTTATAGTGGGAACATACAAATACTTCTTGAATGAAGAAGTCGTTGAAGGAAAAAGATTCATTGAAGAAGCTATTGCATGTGGCGATTTATTGCAACGTATATTTATGGAGTCATGCTACTTTGTGAATGGCGATTTTATTGCAACATATATTTATGGAGTCATGCTACTTTGTGAATAAAATCCTAAAGGCATTGGAAACCTTTTGGAAGTTTTAAGTGATGAACATGGGAAGCATAGGTTTCTAAAATGTCAAAAAATACTTCGACTACTTGCTGTAGGAATCGCCCTATTTCAAACTCCAAACTTTCAAGCATGCCAAAAAAACTGGAATGGGACATTGGAATTAGGATGAACCTTATCCTTATGGTTATGAAGAATTTGTGGTAACATGCATAAGATGCTCAATCGACCTTGAAATGTTTAAGTTGGTGAACAGGCTTTTTTAATTCTTTTTTTTTTTTTTTTTATTGCAGCATCACTTAAATAATAAAATGCAATATTATGTTGTTTTATTCGTTGTTCGTTAAACTTGGTCAAAGTTTTACAATTATGATTTCCTTAATGGTTTGCCAAAAAACAAAAAAAAAAATACCAATAACATCACTTAAATAATAAAATGCAATATATTTTTTCATTGTTTTATCTAATTCTATCCTCTGTGTGATAAACCCCAAAAAAACAAAAAACAATTAAGCAATAGCATCACTATAATTAACCGCACGGGCTACATACTAGTTTAAAATAAAAATAGCAAAATTTAATTTGACTGTTTATGTCATTTTAAATTAAAAATTAACATGTGTCAACATGTGATTAGCTCTTAGGTATTCTTCATAATTTTTATTCAGTGACATTTGGAAATTTTCCATTGGTCTTTGAATAACAGTGATCCATTAAATAACATGTGGTGTTATTTGTAATTGACCAATGTACTACATGGATTGGATAATATGATGTGGGAGTTTGTAATTGGTAGAAAATTTTCCGCTTCAACATAATTTTATTTTCTTGTTTTGGTATCTAAAAGCACTCACATCAATGCTTGTATAATAATAAAAAGTACCACATTTTAACCAACCAAACTCAAATTTCACCCACATCAGATCATGTAAAGTTGTGTAAAAATACATGGTTACTACAATCAATAACTATGTAAATTTACACTAGTACTTTCCATTTTACATTTAGATTTTTATTCTTTCTTTATGTATTTGAGAATGAAGGAAGAAAATGGATGGTGATTGTTGTATATAAAGAAAGATAAATAATTTTAAAAATCAAGAAAAAAATTGATATTTTAATAAAATGTAGTGTAAAATAAATAATCTAATATGAGGTGTTTTAAAAGTAAACATGTAAAAAATAAAAAATTCTTATACTAAAATAGATAAAAAAATTTTGTACGAGATGATATATATACTCTAAGCACACTAAGGGCTATGTATAAGCTTCTATATTATATAGCCACTTTTAAACCAACAGTACACAAAGTAAACGGTCTAGCAAAGGAGCCAACCAAGAGTTCAATCCTTAGAGCATTATTAGCATCAAACATTCTAAAAAAAATGTTATTTAGACACGTCAAAAAGTTACTTTATCTATTTTAACACATCACTTTACAATACACTTCACATCACATATTATATTCTTTTACCACTTTATTTAATTTTTTTTTTTTTTTTAAATTAATTTTTTATTATTTATAATGAGTGGCTGAGTGAGAGACCGAGAGAGTGAGAGTGACGAGTGGTTGAAAGAGAAGAGGGATATTTTAATATAAAAGAGAGAGAAATGCAACCTATGCCGGTACCATTCTATTGTTTTTTTTTTTTTTTTTTTTTTTTTATGAAATACCATTCTATTGTTAGAACATAGCTATAACAAATGTCAAATTATTTAACATTTGACACATTTTATTGAGGTGAGTTGTTTTGTTTGATGCACTAAATGCTAAAATTTTTTCATTTAGCACATTTACTTGTGCTCTCATTATTTGAAACTAATTATATTTTCACCTGAAGCCCAATCGAATTCTTGATTCCTTCGAAGGTGGGGGTCTTCATTCATTTTTCACCCGAACCTATTTCTTTGTTTTATTTTTGTCGCTCGTGGGCAAAACGACACAACTTCTTTGTTGGGTTGTGGGTAAACGAGGTTGCTTATAAATCTAGATTTGCTTTTTGTTTAATTTTTACTTCCTTTGAGGTCGGGATGGTGGCAATAATTGTGACGTTTTGTTGGATTGCTAAGATCTATTAATTTGGGTTCCACTTCGTTTGAGAGAGAGAGAGAGAGAAAGAGATTGAGAATGGAAGCAAAAGAAGCTGATATATGGAAATATATGTTGAGCTTTGCAGACTCCATGGCAGTGAAATGTGCTGTGGAGCTCCGCATAGCTGACATTATAAACATGCATGGTGGCCCAATGACTTGTCCCACAAAGTAGCTGGTATTCCTGATCCTGAAGATGCACTCTCCCCAGATATCAGCTACCTCACACGCATCATGAGGTTGCTAGTCCGCAGAAAGATCTTCACCGCTCAACAAACATCCGAAGGTGACGAAACTCTGTACGGCCTAACCCACTCATCGAAATGGTTATTGCATGATTCCAATATGAGCCTAGCTCCTATGCTACTCTTGGAGGCCCATCCTTGGCTAGTGGGTCCATGACCATGGCACACTCTTAGCCAATGTGTCAAAGTCGGTGGCTTAGCCTTTGAGAAGGCTAATGGCCGTGAGATTTGGGACTTTGCTTCTGAAAATCCTGGATTCAACAAGTTGTTCAACGATGGCATGGCTTGTAGGGCCAGGATTACTATGAATGCTATTCTTTGTGAGTATAAAGATGGGTTTGGTTCTGTGCATTCATTGGTTGATGTGGGAGATGGGACCGGTAGTGGGCTAGCTGAGATTGTGAAATCCTATCCACACATCAAAGGTATCAACTTTGATCTACCACATGTTGTTGCTACGGCACCCATTTATGATGGAATCACACATGTTGGAGGAGACATGTTTCAAGCCATTCCAAATGCTGATGCAGTTTTCATGAAGGTACGTATATAAGGTTATTGTTTAGAGATGAATGTTTTTTCTTCTTTTTGATAATAAGACCTTATTTTTTTCATCAAATATAACCTTGCGATTGCATGATTTGCTTTACAAATTCACGCATGATCTAATATTGTTCATGGGTATTAGTTTATTTTTTAATTCACAATGAGTTTAGCTGCTCTAGCATCTAGCATAATCTGCTCGAAACATGCATATATGGTTGGATAATTTGACGCAATAATAAAAAGAGCCAATACTTCTTGTAATTGAATTCTGTGTTAGACTTTGATGTTTTGATTATTAAATCAACTCATTTGCTGTTACTAATAATAAGAAAGATGAAAGAGTTCAAAAGCAAATATTTGCGGGCAAAACCTTCAAGTTCTTCTAACTGGCACAAATTTGAAACAGACTTGACGCAATGCAATGTATAACTGGATCCAGTAGGTAAGCCGATGACCAAAGGTCATTCTTGCACATTTCTTTCATTATCAACACTGTTCTTTTTGTCTCGCAGAGAAGGTTTTATTAGAATAATGATTAAATTCTCCAATTTCTTAACTTCTTAAATTTTGGAATCCAGTGATAGTTTTTACGTTTTAGAGATAAGTTTATCATAAATAAGTTAATTAAAATGATTAATATGTAAATTAAGTTTCTTTGTCTGTATTCTAAACCCACTAACACTAATATGCACAGATAAGTCATAATCAAAAGTTTAATGACATTACTACTTCTCAATAATGCAGTGGATTATGCATGATTGGAGAGATGAAAGTTGTGTCAAGATTTTTAAAAATTGCTGAAAAGCAATATCGAAAGAGACTGGAAAAGTTATTATTGTAGATGTTGTGCTAGAACTAGAGGATAATGGTCTATTTGATGACACAGGCTTAGTATTCTATTTGGTTATGATTGCACGCACCTCAAATGGCAAGGAAAGGGTTGAACTCGAGTGAAAGAAATTATTGGAAGGATTCCTTGCTACAATATCATCAAAATTCTAGCTTTACAATCCATTATTGAGGCGTACCCTAAGTGATATGGTTATGATGTAATCCTTGTTATTATAAAGTCAATAGTCGTTAACTCGTGATATGCATGAGAAACTTCAACAAAAATAAGTATTAATGAATAAAAAGTTTTAAATTAAAAAAAAATAGAAAATAATATACCAAATTTAATTAGATTTTATTTACAAAAGATCAAGCCTAATTTAATTAGAATTTGTTTAGTATTGTGTTATGTTGCTTAGAATAACAAGGTTGTAAGTTCTAACATTATTTTCAGGAAATTAATTAGTTTAAACGTAACTAACATAGTTTATTACTATTTTTAACTCTAAAAACTAAATTAAGAAATATATATTAGAATGACAATGTGGAAAATTGAGCTTTGATAAACTTGTGTGTCAACATTAGAAGAAGTACACAAAAAGTTAAAGGGTTTCATATTTTATTATTATAATATTAAGTGTGTGTGTATATATGTATATATATTAGAATGGGAGACATACAAACCTCTGGAAACCATAAATTCCCTGACCAAGCTTTCCTGGCCCAATTCTCTCCTTCAAAAGAACTCTCCTTTCCAGTGCAATGCTCACTCACACAAGGGTAAATTGAATTAAGGCTCAAATCCTCAGTCAGAGAATTAAATGACATTCTTTGATCTATAGACAATCACATAACCCTCTATAGGGATAGCTTTTAAAACCTCCAGAAGCTCATCTATAATAGAGGACGCCTTACTAACATCAACCCGTCTATTGCCAAAAAATAGATCCTTGACTAATAATGATCCAAAAAGAAAACCCCTAAGAAAATCCTTATCAATCCAGTTATCCTTCTAGATGTAAATGTCGCGATGTGTGATCTGTGCATCCCAGTATGCACCCTTCCTAGACATAGGCTCAGCCTCTCAGGTATACGCCACTAACTAAAAGTTAAGGGAGAGAATCGGAGTCATCATCGGGTTTGGGTCCATAAATCATTGGAGCCCTATGCAAAGATCTAAAGAACGAAAGTATGAGTTCAAAGTTATGGTATGGGTTTGGAAAGGTTTTACGCACCCAAGTCCTCCTAAACGAGAAATTATAAGGTCTTCATGGTGGACCACGTCATTTATCCACCATTCCAGTAAAAGACTCTCACTTGTTTAAAATTGTGCAGTTTTAAATAAAAACTAAATACTGAGTGAGTAATTTTAAATAAGTGGGAGTATTTTACTGGAATGGTGGACAAATGATGTGGTCCACCATGAGAACCTTATAATTTCTCCTCCTAAACTAGTAGGTCAACCTCTATTAGTGTTGTAAAGTCATTTATAAATTAGGAGAATATTAAGATGAGCCCTGTACAAATCTTGTGCTTATTAGTTATTACATTAAATGGAATTCCAACAATTGCATATTTTCAAAGATTACATCAAGCAAAGAAGGAAACATATCTGAAGTTCAAATGAAATCAGATATTGGTAAAAGGAAATTTCAACAAATTAGGTATGCATTAATAAGAAAATATTTTATTTTGAAAATAATATCTAAACATATTCGAATCTATCCTATTACAAAGAACCAACTAAGATAATCATGGAAAATAATCCAGTATTACTAATTTTAGGCATTAAGAGTCAAATCGAATCACAAAAATGTGAAAAATGAAACAAATTAATCAAAACATATGCCTATCCTGGGTGTGAGATACATATGCAAACACACCTAAAAATCTCTAAAATGACTAAAATATTCTTAAAAACCTTTAAAATGTTGAAATCCCCACCGCAGAAGAAAAGTTCTAAAATGACCAAAATGCCTTCAATACGTCCAATATGATTGAAATTCGCCTAAACCACCAAAATGACAAAAATACCACCCCAAAATCATTAAAAAAAAATTACCTCTTAAAACCTCCTAAATGAGTACAATATGTCTCAAACTTTAAAAATCACTCTCAAACTTTTAAAAATCACACAAAAACTATTTTAAGAGTTTGTAACTATGCATGTGAATGTCTAACTTTACTCTGATAGTTTATGTTAATTTTTAATTTTACTTTTTGTTTGTTTTATTAGGTTTTTTTTACTGTTTAAGTTTTGTTTTGATTGTGTTTAGGTTGATATTAGCTAAGTGTATTAATATATTAAAGTGAATTAAAGTTGTGTTTAATAGTATGTAAAAAGAGGGAAATTTGTGTTTTTCATAGGAGCCAAACGCTAGAAAATGTTTGATAAATAGTGGCGGCTCCACGTTCAAGTTAAGGTGTTCAAAAAATGTATAAATATTTGTAAAAAAAAGTTTAATGTACTAAACTAACTTATTTTGAACCGACTAAAAAAATTATTGAATTCCATGTCTTGAGAATCACAAGAATTTGGGTTCAACAAATATAAAAGTAATGCTATATTCACAACAATTGTATAATAATTTTACAACAAATCTTAATTAATAAGTTTTTACAAATTCTAATTTGGGCCCAATACTAGCATCACCTTTTTTACTCACCAATAATAGCTTGTCACGTAAGTTTTGTTGTAAAAATGTTGTAGATGTAGCATTAATGTAAAAATAATTCTGGCCCCCAAACATATTCTTTAACCCCAAACAAATAAAAGAAAATATATATTAAAAAAAAAGTAAATAGAGGATTCAAGAGGCCTGTAACCAAAAAAAAAAAAAAAAACTCAAATAATAACAATAAAAATTAGGTAACAGGAAAAATAACCTAAACAAAACAAGACTAGGCTAAACAACAATAAGTGAACAAATTATTCAACAAAAAGCCTATTCAAAAGCAAAAAAAATTAAAATCCCTTAATAATTCAAATTTGTAATTCTTTTAACCCATTAAATAAAAATAATCTCTAATTTCTTTTTTTTTTTTCTAAAAAACAGTATCATAAGAAATATTTTGGTCATGAGTTCTCCTTGGCGACGTCGGTAGCTCTGCTTTCTTCAGTTTTATAGTCACAACAATTTTGCTTTCCTTGGCAACTCAGCTCTCAGTTTTAGCAAATATCATCTGTTGCTCTCTCTCTCTCTCTCTCTCTCTCTCTCTCTCTCTCTCTCTCTCTCTCTCTCTCTCTCTCTCATTTTATTACTCTCATGCATGACTCATATTAGCATTTTCAGTTCATACTTTATCTCTTATCAGTTCTTTTTTTTTTTTTCTTCTTGTTAGTAAAATGATATTGTAATCCTTCATGTATTTGAGTGTTTTTTTTTTATGAGATTGATATATTCAATTTCTCTCTCTATTGAATTTTATTATATAATTTAATTCTCACCGTTGACAAAACCATTAACCAAACGCCAATAAAACATTTTACGTCAAAAGAAACTGAGTCCAAAGTGCTGACCCAAATCCATGTATTAATTTTTTTTAGTTAGGGTTTAAATTTGCAGGAGTAAATCCCTAGGTTTGCTACCAGGGGCGACTGCACTTGTAAGTCAGGGGGTTCAAATGAACCCCTTGACTTGAAAAAAAAAATTATATAAAAAAAACATTCATTTTATTAATTTAATTGCTCTTAAAAATATTTTTGCACAACTTGGCTTAAATCTTGCACACCTTGATCACAAATCAATTTAATACAAAAATCAAACAACATAGATCAGTTTATCCCAAAACTAATCAACAACACAAATCACTCTCCCTTTCTCTCATGAATCTCATCTTATCTCTATTCTCTATCTAACTTTCTATATATCTTTGACTCTAAGAGTAAAATGTGAGTGTTTGTGAGTTCTGAATGTCTCTCTTTATTATAAATTTATATTATATATATGTGAGAAAGTGTGTGTGTGTGTGTGTGTGTGTTTGATACTAATTTTGTGCATTATTTTTTTATTTTTTGATATAATGTTATTTGTGTGACTTGTGATGCGTGTGAAGGTGTACATGTATAGTATAAATATACTATAACTTTATATAATTTAATAACCAAGAAATACAGAGAATTTGTTACATGTGTATATTATTATGATGTTATAATAACTTTTTGTTATAAAACTAGTGATTCAAGAAAAAAAATAGTAAAGTTAGTGATTTTTTTTTTTTTTTTAGAATACTAAATATTTTTAACACACACACATGGGGAGATGAGAGAAGGTTTTTAAAAAAACTTACAATGGTGTATATCCAAAATAGCCTAACTCTTGGATACACAAAAATAATGCTATACAAACTTAACAAAATAAAATGGTTACATCTACATTGACAATAGATAATGATAATTAATAATAAATTATCATGTGACGATTTCAAAATATGAAATCTCATAAAAAGAAATTGTAAAATTTCATATATGTGTTTTTTTTTTTTTTTTTCAATATCACAGTATATTCAAGTTATCTTTTTATTAAAATTTGTTTAATTTAAGTTTCTTAATAACCCCCTCAAGAAAATTCTTGGAGCCGTACTGTTTGCTACCTAACTATGTTAAGAGTATACTACTATAATGGGATTATGGGAACCGACCCAAAATTTTCACGAGTGGTAGATCCAAACGAACTAAGATTTTAGCTTTACTATCCAATATCGAGGCCTATCCAGCATGGAACAGAAATGTTTTTATGGCGCCCACCAATATTGGGCCATATAAGTCCCATTGGTTAAAAATAAAGCCCATAAAGTGGCTGCTCTTGGTCACAGACAAGTATAAACCCCACGGAGATTGGGCCAAAGTCTTGTAGCTTGAATATAATTGAAACATTCTTCAGCCCCAAAACACAAAGCAGTTTCGTAATTTTTATTACAGTATAAATTTCTTTCTTTTTTTTTTTTTTATGAACTCAGTATAAATTTCTTATATAACCCCATGTTTGGTCCTCTCTCCGTTCCAAACATACCATTTTTTTTTTTTTTTTTTTTTTTGGAGATCTTAAATCAAATCTTATCTTTGTCAACAGAGAAATTCATCTATCAAAAAAATACAAAAACAAAAAGATTCAATAAAAAATTAGAATGTTTACCGTTTCTTGTATAATTTAAAAGACTTAAATTTTTTTTTTTTTTTTTTTTTGCCACTGAGAGGTTGGTCATGCTAATCAGGCCTTGGGTTAGACATGGTAAAATAGATCAAGATTCGCAAACCTAACCCGAACCCGAACCTAAATTTTTTCAACCTGAATTAAAAATAAGTTGACCCGTGACCCAACCCCTTTTTTGATGGTTAACCCGACCCGACCCATTTTTTAAGACCTTTTATTTTAGGTAAAAATAATAAAATTAAGACATTATTGGTTTAATTGTTTGTTGTGAGTTTTAAAGTGTACAACTCAAACTTAGTTGACAAATATAATGCACGTTTTTTTTTTTTTTTAAATATCAAATTTTTAATATTTTTTGGATAACGTCATTTAAATACAATTGAGTCCATTATCTAGCTGTATACAAAAAAATTGAAAGATGAATAATTTGAGACATTCTCTTACTTGAATAATACGATAAGTAAAGTTTTTAAATATCAAATAATAAAGTATATGCCAAGATAATCTGATTGCAACAGAGTTAAAAACCTATATTTGAAATTATAAACATGTATGAGAAGCGTTTATAAGTGTAAAAATAGTGAAGCCGAAGTATATCGATGAAATTTAGCATAAATTATGGATGCTTAGGCCTATTTTTTAACAATTCATGATCAAAATAAATTGTTTTTCAAAATAAAACATAATATTTCCTATAGTGTGTGTTACTTAATAATGACATGATATTTATAAAAGATACCATGTATAAATAAGTAACAATTAAAATTTGATGTATATTCTCAAATTGAAACAAAATATCAACCATAATTGATATTAGATTATAAAATTAGTTTTCTAGATTGTAAATTGCTTATATCTTTTTTATTATTTGTTAAATTAGCTATCCAATAAGGCATTTGTAATTTTGTATTATGTTTTGGGATGTTGATATTGTGTAGAAATAAAACTTGCGTGTTTGTTTTAATTAGATGTTCAAAGGGTAGACTAAACTCCTTTATGCTTTTTTGGTTAGCAATATTGGCATTTGTATAATTATTGAACAAGTATTAATTTGTTGAGTTAATCTCATTCTTGATATGAGTGGTGAATTCAAAGTAATGTATTTTATACCAAGTAATTCGCTACTTGATTTTCCAATTGCCAAATGCATTTTTTTAAAAAAAAAATTCATGTGAAAAAATACAAGTTGACTTGTCCTAACCCAAATAAGCCTACCATTTTCTAATTCGTTTAAAATGACCTATTTTGACCTGAACCTAATTGACCCGACCTGAACCGCTCATTTTACCACGTCTACCATGGGTATACTTCCTAGAGATCACCAATTCAACTCGCCATAAGTCATAACTATTATTGTTTGTATAGGTATCGAACGTGCTACACAGGCCCGTCAGGGGATTGTTCTAAAGCCAAATATCTAAACTACCCCTAATAATAAAAAACCTAATTTTTTTTATTTTATAAATTAACTCATATATACCCGCTCCAAAATTTTGTGGAAGAGAAAAGATATACCATTCTTTCGCCCATAGTTTTTTTTTTTTTCACTCATAGTTTTGGTTTTTTTTTTTTTTTTTTTTTCACCCATAGTTTTGGTTGTTTGGTCATGTTGTGACAGAAAATCCAAAATATAAGTCTAAGTCCATATGTAAAATGCTCGGTATTTTTGTGGAAGTAGAAGTTACATAATCTTTTTGCCCAAAACATGACTATAATTATTTTATTTTTTAATTATAGATAACTGGTAAGGGAGGGTAAGTTGCGATTCAAACCTCGCACATGAAAGCACTACAAAAGATGTCATTATCAATGGATTATCACATGAATCTTTTGACTATAATTGATTTATCCAAAATATCGGATCTATACAAAATATCAGTCAAAGTTTAATATACCATGCATGTCCTTTTTTTTTCCCCCTTTTTTAACTACCATTTGAGTAATGATAGCGCAAATGGTAACTTAATAGTCCTCACTTCTCAACGCAGTGGATAATGCACGATTGAAGTGACAAGCACGACGACATTTCAAAATCCTAAAAAAATTTCCACAATGATCATGATTGAATTGATTGTGTCCTAAAAAGTGAAGAGCTATTGGTTGTATACATATATTGTCTTAAAAAGCTTATGTATACATATATGGAAGATGCGTACAAAAATGAAAAATCACCACCCCAATGTTAATCCCTCACTTAACTTTCTCTCAAGTCTCAACCCCAATTACTGGATGAAAGGAGCCAAAGTTTTGCAGAAATCATGTCTATTTGCATAGCATGGGAACATTGGGAAGCGTTTTGAAACCAATTAACCTTATAAAAACTAAAAAAGTTCCTCAAAAGGTGGTGAAATTATTCAATTATTTGAATAATAAATGTATGTATCACATTTAATTATACATAAGAGAAATTAGTTACAGGATTATAGAGGATTTACAATTACAAATACATGAGATGAAGTTTGAGAACCTAAGTAGAAACAAAAGATAATTACCAATATTATGCTTGTTTCTAAAATTCTAAATTACCTCCGTATTTCACTAAAAAAATTCAGGTTGAATTTTCACTTTTGAATTTCATGAGCATGAAAAAGACAATCCAATCTACGGTAACTATTTCTATATTTTTCAAGAAAATTAACCCATATATGGATTAGTTTGCTTTTAAGTGATCATCCACAAGAAACATCCAAATAGAGTTCCCAATTGCCCAATTTACACATGCTTTAATTTTCTTTATTTGTATAACAAAGTCATTAACACACGCTTTAGGTCTCTCTGTCTCTCTGAAAGTGAGTCCTCTCCCTTTCTTAGGCAGTAGAAGTGTATTGTCCCTTCTAAGGAAGGAAAGTCTTTTGTCTCTCTAAAGTAACAAGTTTACTTTGGAGCTAGTGGTTTTTTGGGGTTTTGGGGAACACGATTAGTAATCAACCAAAGTAGCTAAGACAATGGAGGACTTGGCTGAAAAATGGAATTCTTTGTCTCTCTCAGAGAAGGAGGAAACAGGTTTTGTTTTACAAAGGGACCAACAAACTGGGGAATTCATGTTGGTTGCGCAGTTCTTGACTCCTCGCTTTCTTAACATGGAAATCATGGCTCGAACTTCCAAACAATTGTGGAGGTCTACCAATGGTTTTAAGATTCGTAATCAGAAGGACCATGGTGTTCTATTTGTCTTTGACAATCTGGGAGATGTGGATCGGATTCTTAAGAACCAACCTTGAAGCTTCGACAAACATTTAGTTATGCTGCAAAGGTATAACTCGGAGATTCTGGTGTGGGACCTTGTGTTCAAGACAACTTTATTTTGGATTCAAGTTCATGATATTCTGGTGCGTTTCATGAAAAGGTCTGTAGCTGAAGAAATCTGCGACACGATTGGGGAAGTCCAAAAGTCTACGAGGGCAGTTGATGAGGAAGGTGGAAACTTCATAAAGGTCTGAGTCCTTGTTGACATATCTCTACCATTGTGCCAAGGCAGACTTATTACATTGGAGGGTGGAAGGAAAATATGGATAAGTTTCAAGTACGAACGTCTGCCTAACTTTTGCTTCTGGTGTGGACGTCTTAACCATAGTGATAAAGAATGTGAATTGTGGATGGAAAGCAAGGGAATTCTTAAGCCGGAGCAACAACAGTTTAACTCATCTCTGAAGGCCGCTCCGTACACTGTAGCAGGGAAGGAAGTTATTTATGTTCCAGGATATTATGAGCAAAGGAAGCCTAAAGCTAATGCATCATCTCAGGTTCTGCATGCACAGCCAAGTCCATCGGAGGGGAGAGCAAATAGTGGAGATCCGGTGGAGGAGCTTTCTTCGGAGAAGGCGGCAGAATTTAATGCAGAGGGGATTAATGAAATTAATGGGGGTGAACCGTTGAATCCAATTAATGTGGAAGGAGCAGATGCGTTACTCTCTGATCACGCTACCCAACCAAATCCGGACTCAATCACAACCAAATCACCTCCAATAATTGCTCCTATTTATGAGGAGGCGAATAAGGAATCCAGAAATTCAATCCCAATTTCGGTTATTATGCCAGAATTAATTGATATCCAGGTCAGGGAGATTAATGAGGCATTAATGACTAACGGGCAGAATCCTAATGGGAGTGAGATACCTACGGCAATAGCTATTAGGGTTTTTAACTCGCCAACTCAGCATGCCACTTCAGGAAAAAATCAAAGTACACGTCAGACAGGGATTAGGGCAACACGAGGAAAAAAAAAACACAACCTACGGAAGGAGTAAACAAAATTGGGTTGGCAGGGAGAAGGCTGTAATCGAAGTGCAAGTGGAAGGAAAACTTGGTGGAAAGAGAAGGGGAGTTGCTCATCCGGAGTTACCAAGCAAACATAGGCAGGTTTCTGAGGATGAAGGTGTGTCCTATTTCTCAATGGTGGAGGCTGGTGCCCAGCCCCACCAATCACCATGAGTTGTTTAATCTGGAACTGTCATGGGCTTGGGAACCCATGTACAGTGAACGAGCTTACGGAATTGGTGCGGGTAAAAGATCCCTCTGTCATGTTATTAGCCGAAACATGAGCAGATGAAGCAAGGCTAAAAGAGGTGATGAGAAAAATTCAGTGTGAAAACATGTTTGTTTACCCAAGAACTTTGAGAGGAGGTGGATCAATGTTTTTCTGGGGATCGACTATTGATGTAACTATGGAGGTTTCAGGCACAAATTACATCGATGCATTGTTTCAAGAAGATGATAGGGTAGGGATTGGATTGATTATTCGAGATTGCCAAGGAAGGGCTTGGCACAGGGTCGAAATCATCCCTCTCCCTTTAACTGTCGTGAAGTTTGAAACTTTGGCTACATCAAGTGCTCTACAGTTAGTTTCTGATCTGAGTTTAATTCATAAGGTTAAATGTTTTGCAAATTTATCTCATTATATTAGGTTTCCACATGTTTGTAGAGAAGGGAATAGTGTATCTCACAACCTAGTTCGACATGCACGACATGTCACTGATTTTCAAGTGTGGATGGAAGATGTCCCATTGCACACCATTGCTACTTATTTGGCAGTTTTGCTTACTATTTAATAAAGTTCAAAGTATTGATTTTCAAAAAAAAAAAAAAAAAGGTCATTAACACACGGGATCAAGCTCACAAAGTTTGAGCTTGTCCAATCACCATGCACTAAATTTTTTTTTTATATATATAATTTTAAAATAAAAGAAGGCATGCACTAAACTGATTCCTGTGTTGCAAATGTCATGCGTAGATTGAAAAAGCAAAGAAAAAATTTATCGTGACACGTAGTGAGATGTAATTATACCATAATGTGATTATAAAACTAAAGAATGGTAGATATAGGATTAGGGAGCAAGTGAATTCCAAAATTCCAAGTGCCACACAGCCAATCTGTGTACATGCATCATTGACCAAACGAGTCTACTTGTACTGCCCCATGTGTAGTGCTATGTGATGTTTGTTGGTAGTTGGATTTGCAAGCCCTCCTTATTTTCCAATTTATTACATATATTGGTATGGTTAGTGGTTGCAATTTTTTTTATTTTTTTTTATTTTTTCTCTTTCGGTCGGTAAAGAGGATAGCGATTGCACTATTGAGATTAATGGAAAACAAATGATGTTCTTTATCTGGAATGATGGTGGAACTATGTTTCCAGCTTTGGAGTTTAGCAAAGTGGATAACAAGCTGGTTGCACTTGAATAAAATTCAAATTAAAAAGGCTCTAAAGTCGAGACGATTTTTTTTTTTTTTTCATAACTTGTTAGGGTGATAACGTATAATTAGGGTAATATTTTCTTTACATAAATTCACCACTAGTCACAAATCTTGTAGCTCAACTAGTTGGTGCTTTTTGTATTTCTAAGACATCCAAAGTTTAAATCATCTATCTCTCATTATAACTATCAAATTTTTATTAAAGGAAAAAAAAAATCTAAAACTAATACCATTTTTTTTTCATTAATCACAGCATGCTTGCCTCTAGCATAGTGCATATGAACTATGAAGTGCACATGCCAGGTGGACCGTGGATTTAAAATTATTTAAATTAATCCAAACTTGGGTTTTTCTACCTGCTGCTAAGTTGCTCCGGATTGAAAATAAGGTTAGAAGTTAGAACTCAGAAGCCCTTATTGAATGAAAAAACTATTGTATTCCGCATCCCCAATTCTCATTCAATTATCATCACCTGTTTAAAGCAAAGCTAAATTAGTGGTCCACATGGCACAATGGATTTCTTCCTTCTCACTACATAGTGAAATCAATTTTCAAAAAATAAAGCTTTTTTACTCTGCAAATTACATCTGATGTAATTTTAAGTAATGTCATACCACTCAATATTTTTTAATTGAATGCGAATTTTGACAAATTCACCATTAAACAATGTTACACTGCCCAATATTGATATATATTTATACAAGTTTGGTATGATCTTGAATCACACCTTCTTAATATTCCCACTTGATTCAAGTGAATCCCATCAACCAGTTTCCGTTTTAAACCAACATAAAAAAACAAAAAAACAAAAATATATTTATATTTATATTTATATATATATCATCCCTTTAGACTTTTATCTAATTGGGAGTTTTTGGGACATGTTTTCTATATAGTGATAGGGAATAAAGTATTTTGATTTTACAAATGGGATTCCCGTAATGCTCAATCAAGCAATGATCAATCAATTTTTCAGTTGGGTTTTAAGTTGAAAGTAAATGAATGAGTACTTAATAGTTAATACTTTAATAAAAGATTGGTCTTTGTGGAAATATGATCATTCAGTTTGGGCTAGTGATATCCGCGTTCTAGCTAGAGTGTGCCAAAGCTAAAGTCTTACTTTATTTGTATAAGATACTTTAATATGCCAAAGACAAAAATTAAGGAGATCAAAGCATGATTTTAAAGAAGAGAAAGAGACGTCCCTTTGAGCTTATTCAAGACTATTGAGAAAACGTATGAAGAACCTACGTGCTATGATGGATGGATGGATGATGTAAATGCTAAAAAAGTGTCATTCATCAAGTGCTCAAATGTCTTGCCGATTTTAATAAGTTCATCATATGTACTTTGCCAATTGAGAGAGATTTGTCCAACACTTCTACAAACCCCTCTTTATGACCCAGCACACTCTTTGTCAGTGCTACCTTCTCAATGGTTCAGAGTTAAAAAATTAACTTTTGATACCAACCATTGGATCTCGGAAGTTAAAAATGTAAAAAAGTTCAGAGTTTAAAAAATGTTAAAAATTTTGAAAAACTGAAAATGATGTGAGAGGTAGTGCATGGTGCAATAGCTAAATTCCAATCTGAAAAATAAATATCAAGTTTCTTATTTGTAGGCTCTTAAAACAAAATATAAATATTTTGATTTGGATGTTAAAAGTAAAATGTACTGTAATCAGAAAGTTAATTTATTTATAATATAATACATTTTGGTGACTTAAAGTTTTGTCTATCTAGCATTTTGTACCACAAGGCAAAGCATTAAGTCCAAATGATACGTATTAATATATAACAATATTTAGAAACTTATAAAAGTAGCAACTTTTTTTTTATTTAATTTATTGATATCAAAGTAGCAACTTAATTATAAGAAAATCAAAGTAGCAAAGGCAAACACAAGGACAACCCTCAAGTTTTGTGCCAAGTGGCTAGAAAGAAGTGTTGATAGTGTTACAGATAGTTATGGAATTAATTGCAACAAATTGGTCAAGAAAAAGATTATAGCGGTTGAATTTTGATCCCTTAGCCAAAATGGGTGGTTTTAATTTCATGGGAGCAATGTTCAACTCTGTGGACCCACTTCTCTGCTTTTTTATCTTCTGCTTTTTTATCTAATCCTTTTAAATCTGTTGGCTTTTTCTTTTCTTTTTTCCTCACTTGTTAATGACTCAATGGTTCTAAGTTCCAAAGGGCATTTTCCTTTTTTTTTTCTTTTTAACATTTCCCAGAGGCAAATCAAAATGTTATGATTAATGTGATACAAAGGAAATGGCCAAATTTGTATGGTGAAGAGGAATGTATTAGTTACACAATCCATAAAACTACATGGTGGAAGAAGCCTCTTATCTATCTCTCTACAACAAACAGCCTATTTACCGCCTAAACAGAAGGCAAAGAGAGTTAAACTCAACCTCAAATACCTTTGGGATGAAATCTCACATATTTGGCTGGCCCTTAAGTAAAGCCTATCTACGAAGCTCAATGCTGAGAAGTGTCAAACTATAATCAATCCTCACACTCAACTCCGATCAAGAGCACAAAACCATGGTTCCAAAAAAGAGGGTTTTAATGGTCAATCCTTTCCAACTGAATCATATAAAGTTGTGGTTTTAGCCACTCCGAATCCCCGTGAAGTAGTTGAAGTCATGGTGCTGGACCCTTAATTGCTTTAGCCATGAATCTGCCACACTCAAAAGTGACACCAATCTCTCCTGGTCCCGACCACGATTGCCCGAGATCCACACATTTCCTTGCATCTTGTAAGTGGCCAAACCAAATGGAGGAAGAGAGATGCCTTCCCCTTCCTTTCTCTTCCTATCAGAACTCTCAAGGTCATCTTCAAGGTCCATATCTACATAGCAATAGACATATCCACATAGCATATTTAATGAGCGATATAGTTCGCATAAGTACCTTTCTTTGAATGGATACAATTAGAGGGCAAAGATAAAATAAAAAGTCAACAACAAAACTTGTCACCGCCCTTTTGGTTGAACCAAAAATCCAACGGTAATAGGTTGACAGGGGTGACATGAAAATAAATAGAGCCTACCTTGGAATGAGGATGAAAGGGTATGATAGGTGAGGAAGCATGTGGACAAATCCTTTATGGTTCTTCCCATGGGAATGTGATATATTGGATACCTGAAAAATAAAAAATATGAGAAAATTTATTATCATATCTTTTGTATTAATACAAACAAGAGATTATTTGGGGAAATAATCTTTTATTGGTGGTCATAACTAGTGGCAATAACGCTCTATAAATCCTAATAGACCATGTTGAGACTTGAGAGCAATTATTTAATAGAACACTAATTTAAAAACTTAAGCAACAAGCTTAAGGCCAAAAAAAAAATCATATTTTTAAATTTTATTATGTAAGCTTTATATACTAGTTGATAAGAGAGAGAGAGAGAGAGAGACCAAGCAACTGCCATCCAGCTTGCTGGTGAAAGATCCACACTCCTCAATGACATCAAGCCAGGATATCTTTGAGCTAAGCCGTTTATCTGAAAAGTAAGGAACCAGTAATTCATCAATGGAATCAACATACTCCTACATGGTAAAGGGATTCAAGGAATTTAAAGCATGACTAGTTATAATCATCTAGAAAGCTGAAAACCCCAAATATTGAATTCTTCTTCCAAACAATAGTAAAGTTCAAGACAATAAAGATTAAAGGCGTGAAGCATTCAAAAGTTGTCAACATGGTATGCTTGATTTTTGCTGGACTGATTGTCGCATAATCTCTTATGCAGCTACAAAGATATTGGATGCTGGACAGATGCTGCTACTTTAGCTGCTACACATTTAAAGGGATCTGATTATTCAAGGTCTCTCTCTCTCTCTCTCTCTTCTGTAACTTATTCTGATCATGTCTCTAATTTTATTCTTGGGCATTTATCTCAACGCTCCCCTCCCCTGTGCACAGGGAGTACCCAAAATCAACTCAGCAATGTAGTTTATGCATCAAATATTTCATCATGCATGCAGGAGTTTTAATCAATTCTTATCCTTTGTATGAATAAGGAAGGCTGATTTTTCTGGAATGTTTTGTGCTTTATGGCATAATCTAATCATCCCAACCACTTTATACTTTCCTGATTTGATTAGTGTTTTTGAGGTAGACAAACAAGTAATAATCACCTACAGAATTGCCTTTACTCTTGATTGCTTTTGCCTTTCACTATATTATTTGTGAGCATGTCCTGATATGTGACCAACAAAGTTTTATATATGACCTAGTAATGCGGCCCTTACCTAATCAGGTTATATATGTTTTTATGAAATCATTATGGTAAATAAATATTAGATAATAGCATAACTGAAGATCTGCAATGATGAACATAGCACAATCATCTTTTCACTTTGGAAATCATGTTTTGAAGTAATCCCATTTTTAAACATAAGACTGATGTTAATATGATTAATCATGAAAGGACACTGACTAATAACAGCTTGTTTATTACATTTAAACACCCAAATACTGTTGATCTGCCAAAGAAATAATTTGTACAGTAGAACCAAGGGATTTTTCCCTTCCCTTGCTGGCATGCTGTACCAATTTCTGATAGCATTTGATTTTTATAAATTTGTTCTCCTTGTAACATGAACTTCTCTTTATGTTTAAAAAAAATTATTTCTAGTTTAATGTTTTAAATTGAGAAGATATTTTGAAAGCCTAGTATGCTCATGTGATATTATGTTTTGTGTTTACCCATGGTGTTATGTTACAAAGGTGGGATGAGCATACTCTTCCCGCCGAACATAACATTAGGAGGTATATATCTCCTATGGCTCTCCTTAACATGATATTCTTTCTTCTGATTTGTTCTTAGCTTAACATGGCCATTTGCAGGGCTTTGATTTTGTATGTTGGAGCTGGTGCACTTCAAGAGGCATTAGCAGCACTTCGTGAGGCACAACAACCAGACACAGTAGCTATGTTCATCCTTGCTTGTCGTGAAATATATGCAGAAATAATTGCTGATTTAGGAGATTTAGATGATGAATCTAGTCCTTGGTGAAGGATAAGTTGTGTAACTTACCTGTGTTGGACCCAGAGAATGAAGATGTAATTGCAGTAGGTGAATGTTATGGGCAATACCAAAGAAAATTGGTGCATCTGTGCATGGACTCTCAACCATTCTCTGACTGAAAGGACTGCACTCGGTCATATGCCTCCCATGCTTTTCATTCATACGAGTGTTTTTACGGTGAAAATTGGCGAATATCTTCTGGATTCATTATCAAAAGATGACTGGGTATTATAATAGGCAGTTGGCAGTGGATGATCTTGAGCAGCTCCAGAGAAGGGATTTACCAGTTCGCAGAAACACGGAATAGGCTTGAATGATGAAATTTAGCTTATTCGTTTTTGGCAAAAGTTGCTTGTTGTAGATAAACATTACAGGAAGGTTGATTATAGTGTTGTAACTAATGTAGAAAATTTTGTCAGCAAAAATATTCACATACACCATATGGTTGGTAGGAATGCTATCAATTCTTAGAGAAAGAATCAATGTTATTCCTTGATTTTGTACAACACTACATTAAATCATATTCTTTTTTGTTGTCACCTCCTTGTGTCTGTTTGCAAAGATGATATCTGGACTCGGCTTATTCTATCACGTTAGATTTGGAGGGTTATGAACTTATTGATTAGTTGATTTTGATTCTTAGTCTTTTTAATTAGTTTTCTCTTATTTTCTTTATTTTTTGTTTGCTATCTTATGATTAGTTGATTTATATTTTTTTTCCCTTATTTCTCTCATCTTCATTATTTATTTATTAATGTTTTTCCTCCATTTGACTTACCAAGTATTAAATATATGTTTTAAAATAAAATAAAAAACATGTGAAAAAATATGGATTGACTGAAGCTGAGTTGCTTCTAATTTGGATAAGATGATTTATTTTACCCGAATTTGATTGACTCATCATCCTAAACCTGACCCAACCCGTTTGCTGGAAATCATGTTTTCAAAACAAGATTTTAACACTTAAAATCAAGTTTTTGACATTGTTATTTAGTGGAGTTGTGGTGTGTCTTTGTGTTAGAACCTATGTCCCTCTCTCTTGTACGTGTGTTTAAAAAAAAAAAAGGTTTTCAAAAAACTAGATACCCCAATAGTTACCACCCAGTGGGTGTGGTACAATTGGTATGTGACTGCTAAGGCTTCATCACATCCCAGGTTCCAATTCTTGTGAGGACTAAAATCGCAATTTCTAGTAAGTTTCAGAAATCGATAAAGCCTAGGGTGAATGTGAGTTCGGGGTCTTTGAGCCCCAGTTCGAGCTGGTGGTACTCATGGACTTACCCAAATGTACTGTGGGGTGTGAGACAATGACTACCACACGTGAGTCCCTTTTTTTCGTTTCTCAAAAAATACCCTAATAGTTTTAAAACAAAATCAATTTAAATAATTATTAATTTTATTATTAAAGTAATAATACCAATAGAATATTATTAATAAAATAATAAAGTACCAGGTTACCAGTTCCTCTATTGAATTCGACTGCAGCTCCTAACGTTCACTCCATCCTCCATATTCCCAGAACTAAAAGGCCCAAAACCCCTAAATTGAGATCCAAAATTGGTTTCAAAATGGCTAATAATAATAAAAGTAAGCCTCTTCTTCTTCTAAATTCTTCTTCTACTTAATTTTTGGTTTTCATAATTTCACTTTTAGTATTATCTTCTACAGCCCTTGCCAAGTCTCGTCACCCTGTCTCAGTAAGTATGCCCAAGTGCAATCCTCTTTTTTTCTTTTTTTCTTTTTTTTTTCTATCAATCTCTCTTCCTTTTTCCTAGACTAAATTGTATTGGTTTTCTTATTTGGGAACACAACAGGAAGCTGAGACCAGACCCAAGAAGAACGAGAGTGCCATGCTGATATTGCGAGGTAACATTAGTTTTATTAATTAATAGAATTGAACTTATGTCGGTCACATTACTAATTAATTATCCCACACCGATAAGATACAAGCCAATTATTTTATTTATAAGTTGTTGCGCCGAGTAATCAAAATGCCGAGCCTGGTAACGTAGGCTTGTAACCAAGTGGGGCAATAAAAGTGGTTGGATCTATGGGTTGGGTTTGTCAAGGTGGAGCCTTCAACACCGAAGACCCCTGGTGGCCCATGGGTTAATGGGCCAAACCCCCATCCACCATGGTTGGGTAGCCAAATTACAATAAAGCATTTGCAGCAGTGTAGCTATATAGCTATTTTAGCTACACCAAAACACAAAATAGAGAGTTGCAGCAGTGGAGCTAAACTTAAAAATTTTAGCTTTTCAGCTACAGTGCACATCTATCTTTAGATGTGCACTGTAGCTCAAAGGTAAAAAAAAAATACTATTTTATGTTGCGTTCACACTGAATCAGAATATTTTAATAATATTTTTTTCTTTTCTTTTTTTCTCTCCTCTTTTCCATTTCTGCCCGTTGCTCCTCTCTTCTCAATCCTCACACTTCGTTTCTGCCTGTTGCCGCCGACCAAGTACTTGCCCAGCGCCGACCGAAACCGCAGCCCAACGCCGACCGAAGCCCCAGCCCAGCGCCGACCACTCTTTGCGTTCTCCACAACTCCACCCCCTCTCTCTTTGCTATCTCATGCCCAGCGCCGACGTGGGTCTCTATCTCGCATTTTCTCTCTCTGGATCTCCACCTCAAAGGTCGAACCTTCGAGCTCCACCCTCTCTCTGCTATCTCATGCCCAGCGCCGATGTGGGTTTGTGTTTGTGTTTTCCGATCTGTTGTGGGCAGTGGGCTTGTGTTTGTGTTTGTGGCAGTGGGCGTGTGTTTTCTGATCTGTGGGCATTTTGGCACAATTGATGAAATTTTCGAGTAGAAAAGCTGAAGTAGAAAAACAAAGAGTAAAAAAGATAGAGTGAAAGAAAGACAATTGGCGCAATTGATGAAGTTTTTTGATCTGTGAAAGAGAAAGAAAGACAAAGCTGAAGTAGAAAAACAAAAATGTAAGTGAAGATAGAGTGAAGATAAAGAGGAGTATACGTGGGTGGAGGAGAAAAACAAAGAGTAAAAAAGAAAAAAAAAAAAAAGAAACGTGTATTTGGATGAAAGATAATGGGAAAAATAAAATAAAGAATAATAAGAAATTAAAATTAAGAAATGTTACCACAATATTTTTGCAATAAATTTTAAGTGATAGGTTATTTACTATTTAATATTGGTGAGAAAAAAATAATTTTTTTGATGGTGGCAGTTGCGGTGGCGGTGGCGGTGGTGGTAGTGGTTGTGATTGTTGTTTATTGTAGAGAATATATTATTTTATCATGTGGCGGCGGCGGTGGAAGAGTCGGTGGTGGTGGCAGCGGTAGCGATTGCGGTGGCGGTGGCGGTGGTAGTGGCAGCGGTAGCAATTGCGGTGGCGGTGGAAGAGTCGGTGGCGGCGACGGTAATGGCAGCGGTAGCGGTTGCAGGTGGTTGTGATTGTTGTTTATTGTAGTAGATATATTATTTTATTGTAGGGGATATATTATTTTATTATGATATTTATATTATTTTATTGTGTTGAAAGCTAAAATAGATCCACTGCTGCAGCGTGTGTGTAGGTAAAATAGATAAAGTAACTTTTGGTGGAGCTAAAAAGCTAAATTTTTAGTTCCACTGCTGTGAATGCTCTAAATCAGTAATATGCCAGCTTTCTAGCAAACCCACCATAGAAACTGCCACTTTTTTTTCTTTTATTTTATAAATAATCTTTATATTCAATTTGGCATTGGGATTAATTTTTCTGTCCTCTTGAATTGAACAATTTTTTTTTTGCACATATTGTTGTAAATTTTGCATCTTTTTTTTTTTTTTT
>JARYZH020001097.1:0-41331 GCA_030021035.2 Notholithocarpus densiflorus | reverse complement strand
TAAATTACAATCCTAAACAACTTAAAAATTACAAACTAAAAACATGAAACAACTACACAATCACAAAATGGGCATACAACATGATCACAAATATTTTGTATAAGATCAAATTACAAGGGGAAAAGAAATCCTTCTTCAACCCAACATAGAAGGGGACCAAAATGCAAAATATGGACTAGCAATTGTGCTGTTATGTGAATCAAATGACGAGGGAATACAACTACTATTTTCGATTCTAAATCAACTAGAAAAAAAAAAAAAAATCTATTGACAAATCCTTCAACATACAACTTTCATAACAAACACATTTCGTATCCCAAAAAACCAAGCATGCAAAAATATTGGAGTGGATCATTGGGATTGTGAATGTCCTTATCCTTATGGAAACAAGAAATTACATGTAATATGCAAAATGTGTTCAATTGACTTGAAAATGTATAAATTAGTCAACCGAGTATGGTAGAATTAACATTTTAAAAAAATCAATTCTACTATAAATTATCCTCATTTTGTTCCAAATAGTAATCTCTAATAAAACAAATATAGGTTCATGAGCAAAAGCTCTTGTCAACATGAATCCTACTATATATTGGTAATACATATATAACACAGCTTGAGATGTAATAACATGATAAATATTAATAACAAATTAAACCTTAGGGTAAGTTATTGTATTTTACCCAAAATAATATTTTGTAATATTAACAAATAAAAAACAACTAAATTCTTGGACCAGTTTGCACAATTCTTGAATTTCCTTTCTTCATTAGACGCCCTCTTTCTCAAGGGTGTGAATCATGAATTTAATGTGAGAAGGATTTAAAAATTTTTTTTTTTGAGATAAAAGAAGGATTTAATTCATAGATTGCCTTGCATGGATCTTCATTCCTAAAACCTCTTAGTGTGCATTTGGAATGCACGTTTTCTGTGCATTCTTGCATTTTACTGAAAATTGGTGGGTCCCGTGCACTGTTCACAAGACCCACAAGTACTATTTTTAGCAAAAATAATTTTAAAACTGGGTCCCACGATACTATTTATATATTTAAAAATTATTTTATTACAATATTTTCAGTTTTTAATTTTCAGCAATAAGTAGTATCCAAACCTATCTTAAAAAAATAAAAAATTGCGCGGGCGCTACTAGTCTTACAGAATATTCTTTTTTGGCCCACATAGTAAAAACGACATCACTCTTTTTGCAAGAAAAACACAAAAAACCAGTCCCCACACCCACAGTCCATGATATAGACATAAAATAGGTAACCAAATCACGTGCATGTATAGACAGTACAATTGTACATTAAAAATCAAACCTTAAAGTCTCATACATGTGTGGAAAGAAACATTTTCTCTCTGTCTTTTGAATAATGACTCATTCAATCAAGCAAATAATTATAGTCAAGGGTACGGAGGTGATCAACACAATACAGAACACATTCATCAAAAAAAAAAAACACAATACAGAACAAACAGCAAATCTCACACCACTGACACAGACAGTCATGCTTGCTTATTCTCAACTAACAACCAACAAAATTCAACCATGGAAATCTACTTTTTACATGAAATTAATCTTCCTCTCGACGTGGAAGCTCCAAATGATGTAAAGCGTAAATTTAAGCACTACGTTGGTAACAAGTATCAGGCAGCTGAGGCTATGACAGAGCCATCGTCAGTATTCAGAGCTGGAAGTTGGTTACTGACTTGACTGTTGATAACGCCGCCACCTTCGCTGGCACTGCTGCCACTAGAATTACACTCGCGTAGTTTACGAATGAGTATGACAATGAAGATCATGAAACCAACTATTGCGACCGCGATTTTGACGCCTAAAAGAAGCTTTTCCTCCCTATTACAAAGTAAAAGTTTTTTGTGCATCATTACCAGAAAAGATTCAGAAATTGACAATAAATGGAACACACAAACACGTGTATAAAATTTAATAATAACAACTAATAACTATATATAGATAGTGTTACCCGATCAAAGGAGGAGGAGAATCTGCAATAGTGTAACCGGTGAGAGGAGTTGGAGGATTTGCAAAAGCCCAACGTGCCATAGATAACTTGGAAGGCTTGAAGCTCAGATGTTATATAGGCACTTGGAAGACTCAATGGCAGGCTTGAAACTCTGAAGGATGAAGATGAGGCGTTATATAGGCCCTTTGGGAAGCGAAGTGCCCTTTTCCACACGGTGGGTTCCACTCAT
Source organism: Notholithocarpus densiflorus (assembly GCA_030021035.2). NCBI lineage: Eukaryota > Viridiplantae > Streptophyta > Magnoliopsida > Fagales > Fagaceae > Notholithocarpus > Notholithocarpus densiflorus. The sequence continues at coordinate 39,120 of JARYZH020001097.1, read as the reverse complement.
CTGGGGAGTTACCCGACCTGTTACACGTGTATACGTATCAGTCGGTATCACTCAGCTGTTAGTAGCGGAGAAAATACACTCGGGTGTATATTTCTTTCTTCTCATAGTTGCTGGGATCCATTAATTATGAGTCTCACCAATTTAAGAGAGAGAGGAAACATGCACCCCTAACAGGATATTATTCCTCAATCTAATGATTGTGCATTGGGCGTCAATTGCCCCTGTAAAATGGCGTTAATGAAATTTTGACTAATGTAACGGTCCTAGATGGTCATTGTCAAGGGTAGCCAATGGAAGACTTGAAATTCACATATAATTCACGACATCGGTAGCTTTTGCTGTAAGATTGTCATGGGTAGTCTTTGAATTTCATATACAATTCACGACATCGGTAGCTTTTGCTTTATCATTGTCATTGTCAAGGGTAGCCAATGGAAGACTTGAAATTTTGTTAAAAATAATTCTGGAAATTCACAGCATCTATACTTCTGGGCGTCCATTGTCATAGTCGTCAATGATACGATATCTATTTCTATTATCTATCTTCTTCTTCTTTTTTTTCTTTTTTTTTTTCTTTTTTTTTTTTTGATTCTCAAAAAAAAAAAAAAAAAAAAAAAAAAAAAAATCTATTTTTTTCTATATATAAAAAGAGCCAATTCTCAAAGCACCAGTAATTTTGGATTATTCAATCCACACTGTTTCACGGACGTCCTTTTCTTTTCTTTTATTTTTTTGGAAATATCATATATTGAACATATTTTTTATTTTTTATTTATCTACTTATGAGCTATTGCTCTAAATAAATAAAATAAGAGCTAATATGCAAAGCAACAATAATTTTGGTTTATTCAATCTGCACTGTTTCACGGGCTTCCTTTTCTTTTTTTTTCTTCTTTTTTTTTAAATATTGCATATTGAACACACTTTTTATTTTTTATTTATTTTTATCTAATATGAGCTATTACTCTAAATATATAAAATATTAACACAACAAATTACCACAATATTTTAACAATTGTTGAGGTGTTAATTCCTTATAGGACAAAATAGAATAATAAAATATCATACTGGAACCAATCACAACTAAAAATAAAGGAATTGTGAAAAAAAATGCGACATCTACAACATTTTTCATAATATTTTCATAACAAATCATAAGTAGTAAATTATTATTGATTCTAATTTAAACTTACCAATGAAATTACTTTTTGCCCATTAATAACAACTCGCAACAACCTACTACTTTATGATTTGCTGTGAAAATGTAGTAGACATAGAATTTTTATTGTGAAAATATTAAGACATTTTGTTGTCATTATAATATTTTCACAACTACTAAAGTGTCAATTCTTTATAAATTAAAATAAAATATAATAAAATTATAAATGTATTACGAAAATATTGTACCGTTATGTTGTGTTTCTAGAAATTTTTTATTTTTGGTTAACTTTGTTCCGCCAAAATTCACTATTTTATATATAATTTGTTTGGATTGACTTTTTGTATTTTTTATAGTATTTTTATTTTTATGCATCATTTTAAGTAAAAACACATAGTTTTACCAAAAAAAAAAAAAAACCATAAGATAAAATCACTTTTTATCCTTTATGTTTGGGGCAGTTGACAATTCTTACTTAAACTTTAAAATTAAGCAATTTTCCCCTTAATATTTTGGAAAAGAGCAAATGTGTCATATTGTTATTCTCTTAGTTAAACCCTAATTAAAGTTTATGATTCTTAAAATATTACACTGTGTAATGTCTAAAATACCCCCACTAAATTTTAACATTCCAAAAGTTTATTTCTTCACTTATTTTGAGTTTTAGATGGTAGTAATGCTTAGAAAGTTGAAATGGTGATACAAGGTGTTTTATTTATTACCTAAAGAACATTGATTTTCTAAGTTTAAATCTTCGAAACTTATAATTTATATAATGGAAAATTCGATGACACATGTCTTTTGTTATCCTTTTTTTTTTCTTGCCTAAAATGGGTGTTTATTAAAAACTATGTAAGCTAAACATTGCACCTAGACCCATGTAGAATGACAAAAAAGAAAATATGAATGAAATTTTTTTCATTGTGTATGGTTGAAGGTATTTGATGAAGAGTTTCAATTGTAGCATATGACATCATTCATTATGAAGATTTAAATATTGTGATAATGTCTTAGCAAAACTTAGTTACTTATTATTGGAAGATGATGATATTCGTTATCACTTTTAAAAGTTTTTAGTGAGTGGATATTGCCTTTAGCAAATAAGTACTGTAAGGTTGCAATTTTAGTCCTAAGCCCAAAAGTGAAAAGAATCTAGGCCCAAAAAGCCCAATACAATAAATTTGTAGAGAGTGGGTTGAAAAACTAGGCTCTAATGAGTTGGGTAGCAATTATAGTGGATCCAAATGACAATAAAGCAAAAATAGACTGGTTTTATCTAAAGAAAATCGTCATCGACACAGTTCAAGGAGATCAGTTCTTGTATATTACTCTTGAAGTTGATTACAAGTACAGTTCTTATTGCTTCAGTATTTCTCTCTCAATTCTCCGATCCCTTTCCTTAGTGTCTTCTTCCTACTTTATACTATCTTTCTCCTTTCATCTCTACCCTTCACGTGTAGATTAGATTGTTGGTGTTGATCATTGTCCCATTAGCACCTTCTCGAAGTCTTTGGGGAGTAGCTGTAAGGCTGAAAATTACTGTTCATCTATCACTTCCTCATTAATGCGGTCAGAGAGTTAGCTACAGAGCATTCAATGCAGTGGTAGCAACTTTCTCTTAGATATTATATGGCTTCCCTCTGTCCTGTGCTTCTAGGATGTTTGTTCTTATCAACAGAATCTCCTGGAACGTTGCCTCGAATGGCTGACCTCACCGTCGATCCTCGGCTTTGCTCAGCCGAGGAGGCATTCATCCTCGGACCACCCTTTTGGACTCTTATGACCAAACCCACTTCTTCATTTGCTAACACAGACTCCCATATCAGTAATCTACCCATCCTCGGACTACTTGATGTCCTCGGATTGGGCCCCCGGCCCAATATATACACACTATTGGGCCTATCACCCCCACAAGTACTAAGAAACTATTATAGTGAAATACATATTCATATGTTAAATAGCAACTCTTACTTTGTGTGTGACATACATTTTTTATGTATATAGTTTCATACTTCTTCAAATAGAAATTTTATATTAATTTTTTCACTCAAGAGGTAGCATGTGTCTTGCACGTGTCACCCTAAATATAATCTATCTATATATAAAAAGCATGAATGCTTAAAGCTACAGTGTTTTTGGTTTGTGCAATTAGCACTATTTACTGCCCTTTATTTTTGTAATATCGCCTGTTGAACCTTTTTTTTTTAGACATATGAGCTGTTAGTTATTTGGTTTATATATGATAAGTTAATGACAAAATAAATTGTCACAATATTTTCATAATTATTAAGGTGTTAGTTCCTTATAGGTCAAAATAAAATATTATACTAGAATCATACTAGAACCAACCGCAACTAAAAATAAAGGTATTATGAAAAAAGAAATAATACATTCACAACATTTTTCACAACACTTTCATAACAAATCATAGGTGGTAAACTGTTATTGGTTCTAATTTAAACTTACCAATGAAATTACTTTTTTGCCTACCAATAACAACCCGTAACAACCTACTACTTATGATTTGTTATGAAAATATTGTGAACATAGCATTTCTCTTATGAAAATGTTAAGATATCTTGTTGTCTTCATAATATTTTCACAACTACTGAACTGTTAATTCTTTACCAGTCAAAAAAAAAAAAATATAACAAAATTATAAAGTTATTATGAAAATGTAGTACCTTGTTGTTGTATTTCTAGAAAGTTTTTTTGGGTTTAGTCAACTTTGTTGAGCCAAAATTTACTGTTTCACATACAGTTTTCTTGGGTTGAGTTTTTATATTTCTTTAATTGTATTTTTATCTTTTAGTACCATTTTAAGTAAAGACACATAGTTTTACACTAAAAAAAACTTAGGATAAAAAAACTTTTCATCCTTTATGTTTAGGGTATTTCACAATTCTTCTTAAAAAAAATGGTAGTTCACAATTCCTACTTAAAATTTAACATCAAGCAATTTTCCCTTTAATATTTTGGAAAATAAAAAATATGTTATATTGTTATTCTCTCAGTTAAATCCTAATAAAAGCTTATGATTATTAAAATATTTCATTGTGTAATGTCTAAAATACTCCTACCAAATTTTAACATCTCAAAAATTTTCTTAACGTGTTTTGAGTTTTAGATAGTAGTAATGCTTAGAAAATTGGAATGGTGATATAAGATGTTTTATTTATTACCTAGATAATATTGATTTTATAGGTTTAAATCTTCGAAACATATAATTTATCTAATGAAAATTCGATGACACATACCTTTTGTTATCTTTTTTTTTTCTTGCCTAAAATGGGTGTTCATTTAAAAACTAAGTAAGCTAAACATTGGACCTAGACTCATGTAAAATGATAAAGAAGAAAGTATAAATGGCAAAATTTTTATTGTATATGGTTGAAAGTATTTGATAAAGAGCTTCAATTGTAGCATATGACATCATTCATTACAAGAATTTAAATATTGTGAAAATATCTTAACAAAACATAGTTGCTTATTGTCGGAAGATGATGATATTCGTTATCATTCTTAATTAGAAGATTTTAGTGAGTGGATACTACCTATAGCAAATAAGTACCAAGAAAGTTATAAAAAAATAAATATTCAGATGTTAAATAGCTATCCTAACTTTATGTGTGATTGTCGGGGGCGGTTTTTTGCGTGTAGCCACGTGTCTTTCACTGGAAGTGTGACTTTGCTAGGCCCGGATTTGTTTTGGGGAGTTCAACCTGGAACTCGACATTGGGCCGCATAGACCAATGGCTTCCGGTGTATTTTTAAGCCTATAAAATATATAAAGGCCAAAGTCTTAGAATCATGATAATGGTTGAAATAAATAAATAATATACTTAGCATGATAGCTTTGATTAAATGGTGAGTTGATACGTTATTATTATGTTTATTAAGTGATGTCCAATATTAGAAAGTGGTTAATTAAGCGTCATATATCCAATAATGGGATAAGTCCAATAGTCCATATCCAACCGCGGTTCATGATTCATGTTCAACATAATAAGGTATGTCCAGCAATGGTTCATGTCCAAATAATATATGTCCAACGGTGGTTCATTTCCAAAGAATATGTGTCCAGTGGTGGTTCATGTCCAAATAATATATATGCAACGGTGGTAAATCGATTCATTAATGAAGTATTAGTGAGATCATGTTTGTTAAATGGCGAGATAATATTAAAGTAATTTACATCCAACGGTAAAATAATAATGAGTTAACATATACTTATTAATGTAATTTCAAAGATGGAGAAAGTATTGACTTATCTATCGATTTATTAATATGTATGTTCATTAATTAAGTATTAGTGTGATCATGTTTCATTAAATAATGAGATGATATTAAAGTAACTTGCATCCAGCGGTACAATAATAATGAATTAACATGCTTAATAATGTAATCTTGAAAATAGAGAAATATTGACTTATCTTCACAGTTTGTAGCTCCAGCCATAGAACAGCAGTGGACTCATGACATTTCAGAAGCGTGATAAAACGAGTCTAGCGGTACAATATGATATTATGAGTCCTTCGATGGTGACTTCATGATTGAAGGGGAAAAATTGGTGCAACTAGAGGGAGAGAAAGTATGTACAGCCGTGTGCATAGGTTGGTTGAGTTTATCCCCTTTCATCATGCACTTAAATGACTTTCCCCATGTAATGCTGTTTTAATTTTTAGTCAAATATGAGTAATGTTGACTTCCATGAGAATTACTTTTAGTATTATAAGTTTTTGCCTTTCATGAGAAGGGCTTTGAACATTATAAATATATGTCTTCCATGAGAAACAGCTTTTAGTAATAAGTTCTTGGAAGAGTGTTTGATATGTTTTAAGATATGTGGAGATGGTAAGAAATATATATATTTTGTGAGATATGGTGTTTGTAATATGTATATGAATTATATGTAGATACTTTGTTGCATATGGATCTTGTATATGAATACTTTGTGAGACATGGAGTTTAAAGATATATGAGAAATATGTATGGGTATTTTGTGAGGAATGTGTTTGTAAAATATATGGAAGTGTGAGATAGATAATATGAAGGTTAAATATAGTAAATACATGAGATTATAGTTGCTGCTGGAGTGGTTTTTTTTTGTTATGTCATGGGTTATGTTGCTTTCTAAGAATAGAGATTTTGTATGAGAAATAAAGAATGAGATGGAGATGTGTTTTTGGACAGAAAAATGCTGAAGCTTCAGAATATTAAAGTGTGGGAGAGATGGATAGTGTGTAATGGTGTGGTGTCATAGGTGTAATGTAATGGTGTTATCTAAGAAGAGATATCTTTGTAAGGGAGATGGAGAAGTATGGAGAAGTTTAGAGATATGGTGTCATAGGTGTAATGTAATGGTGTTATCTAAGAAGAGATATCTTTGTAAGGGAGATGGAGAAGTATGGAGAAGTTTAGAGATATGTGTAGCAAGGTAAATGAAGTTTCAGAATATTGAGGATGAGAGAGGGATGGATCCCCCCTTAGTGTGTTGCTTGGTCCTCTTTATATAGAGTCAAGTATGTAACTAGATTAGAATTAGTTGAAGGGAAATTTAGCAAATAAGGAAAAATCTTTGACAAAGTAAATGGTTTCATTAGTGAGATTTTGTTTTTTAGCCAAAAGAAGCAAAGTTAGAGACTTAATGGTGCTATCACAGCTGTTACAGCTTTTAGCTGTCAAATGATGCCATCTGAATGACATCTTTTGCTTGAGGGAAAATATTTTGCATTAAATTCATGGTTTGGCTAAAAATGGGAAAATAATCTTTATGAGATCCTTCTAAATCTTTATGAGATCCTTCTATTTCTTTGGGTATGACAGCAAGCTGCTGGGATTGGGCATTAATGAGCAAGTGATGTCATTTTAGGACATGTGTCAACCTGCTGGAGCTACTGTAGCTTCTGTTGGAGCTCTGTAGCTTCTGTTGGAGTTCTGTAGCTTCTACTGGAGCTGTTGCAGTTTTTGCAGAAGCTGTTTGCAGCTTCCGCAGGAGCTGTTGCAGTTTCTGCAGAAGCTTTTTCTGTAGAAGCTGTTTCTACAAAAGCTATTTGCAGCTTCTGCTAGAGCTGTTTGTGCAGAAGCTGTTTGTAGCTTCTGCTGAAGCTATTTGGAAAATTATATGTTTAGTCCATATATAATTTTGGTAAGTAATAGACTAGTTGGTTGATATTTGATGAAATTATAGAGATGTAATTATGGTCTTTTTGTATTTTAACCAAATCTTGGAGAGTAAGGAGAACATTTAATGCTAGATATGAGATATTTATATATATTTAGCCATGTGCTTGGAATTGATTTAGATGATAATAATATATTTTATATGAAATATTATAATTACATTTTTAAACTTATATTATATGATGAATATTAATTTTTATGTAAAGAGCATGAGGAGTTTTATCATTTTAAGTGTTATGTGATATGAGAGGCTTACCAAATGTTACCTATTGCACACTGACCCGTCAGAGTTAGGGGAATTGGGGAAGACATGCCAAGCAACATGCTTTCCTTTATCAACTTTGAACCACTGGAGCTTTACTGAACATACTTCTTGGCCCTCCAAACCACGACTCCCAAAATTACCCCGATGAGACTCATGAGCTTGGATCATGAGCCAAAAATGAGATGATGTGCCATGAGCTTGAATCATGGGCTTTGACGCCTTTTTGTGTAAATATGAGCTCTTTTGGGCTTTAAAAGAGGTTTTCTCAAAATCCATGATAATGTTGACGTGGTGCAGGTCGCCAATGAAATGAAGCCATGTGGTGTGAAAATTTTGTCCTCAACAATGATCATATATAATTCTTATACTAATGAGATTAATTTTTTATAACATATATTTTTCATGTATTCAGTTTCAAAATTCTTCAAATATAAATTTTATCTTAATTTTCTAACTTAAGAAGTAGCACATGTCTTGCACGTGCTGACAACACTAATAACCATATAAAAAGAGTGAATAGCCTTAGGAATAGTGTTTTTGGTTTGTTCAAGTTTTACTGAGTTGAAATGGTGTATTTCATTTTCAGCTTAAGAGACAAACTCACAAACGCACTGTTTGAAGAAGTGAGGGAGTCTTGCAAGTAGAGGGAGACACGGAAAGAGCGAGAACATCATAGTCGTCAATGAGGGGTGAAAGAGGATGAAAATGACATGTATGGGCTTTTTCATGGTTTTGTACGGTCAAATCAAGAGAAGAGGCGCAGAAACAAATCAAATGGTGTGAGAGAGAGAGAGAGAGAGAGAGAGAGAGGGACTAAGATTTAGAGGAACTCTAATTCAAGTATTTACCTTGGTTCTTTTTTTTTTTTTTTTTTTTTTTTTTTTTTTTTTTTTTTTTTGAGAATCTGTTAGAATTATTATTATTTTTTTTTTTTTTGAGAATCTGTTAGAATTATTATTTGGGTTTTGAGATTTTGATTTGCAATATTTTTTCATGGAAAATCATATAATCTAGGCTTTTAATTACGAGGAATTAATTACTTCCTTAATCAACAAAAGCTCTCTCTCTCTCTCTCGCTCTCTCTCTCTCTTCCAATTGGGATTTTTCTCATCTCTTTCTCTCTCTCCCTTACCATGTGTTTGGATAAAAACAAAAACTTTAAGGGCGGAGCTAGAATTTTATAGACAAAAATCCTAGGTCTCTTCCACACTTACTCTATCAAAATTCACCTTTTCACACCCACCCACACTTACTCTATCAAAAGATTCAAAACTCACATTTTCAAGAAAGGCAAAGGGCTGAGCTTTCAAAGAGAAACTCTTCAATGTCCACAATTATCAACCCAAAGATATTGAATTCTAATATGAATGTAGAGATTTGACACATGAGATACGTGTGTGCAGTACAAATTTGATGCAATATTTGTAGCTCATGTCCATGCACTGGCGGATCCATGTTCAGTTCAGGGTGGTCACAGGACCACCCTGACCCAGGAAAAAAATTATTATATATAAATTTTAAAAATTTATGATTTTTTAATCTTTAAAAAATATTTGTGACCACCCTAAATTTTTGTAGGCCCAACATAATTAAATTTTAGATAAAATTTGGTAACAAACTTGGTTGTAAACTAAGGCTATAACTCTACTCAATATTTTTTTTTTTATTATACGTGAATTTTGACAAATCTACAAATATATTACATTTTCTTCTTATATCCTCCATACTTGCAAAATTTTAAGAAGACCAAAGATTAATAGCTATTTCATCAATCAAATCTTTAAATTTCAAGTTTTTGTAGTTTAAAATTATACATAAAAAATAAATTTATGGATCAAAAGTAAATAACATATGATTGACATCATGAAATTTGACATGTGATTTAAGAATATAAAGAACATGCAATTCAACAATTAGATTTTCAAAATATGTGGCCATTTTAATTTATTTAATGAGAGTTGTAGTCTTAGGGTACAATTAAGTTTGTAGAAAAATTTTGTCCTTAAAATTTAGTCCCCTTAACAACATATTCAGTCCTTACAAAAATATTATAAAAAAAAAATTCCAAGGAAAATTTTTATCTAACTAAAATTTTGATAGAGATGTGACTTACAACATTGGTAATGAGACTATCATGCAAAAATTTCAAAATAAAAAAATTTGTAAAAAGAAATTGTAAGACTTTAAGTATTTGTGTGTGTGTGTGTGTGTTTTTTTTTTTTTTTTTTAATTTTTTTTTTAAGATCAATATATGAAGTTCTCTTTTAATAAAATTTTGTGTAATTTAAGTTTTTTAATCACCACCCTAGAAATCGAAACAAGGCCAAAATTGCAAGATTAGTCTTTTGTTGTTGTTGTTGATGATGTACCCAAGGTCACGGTCTTGAAATTTTTGTTACCCCCACAGGCCAAAGTTATCACTTGTCAATGGCATCAACATGAATGGACCCCAACAGGTTGAACATGAATGTATCCCAACAGAGCAAAGATGTCACTTGTCAATGGCATTTTTTATTAAAAAAAATTATAATAATTGTGGGGCAAATTAACATGGAGTAAAAATTTATGAGGCAAGGAAGGGGCAAGTAAGTTTTCTTCGTCATACAAAGTGAGGGCGGGGATGAGACAAAATAAAACCATTCGGGGCGGGAGTGAAGATCCTATCCTTTAGCTCTGCGCCTCCCCTCTCCATTGCCATCAATATTGCGTTTTAAAAGGATAACTTGGTCTAGTATAAATAATAGAGGTAGATTAACTGAATGAAAAAATATATATATATATCTTTTGAATTTTTTTATTGATAAGATTATTGTTTTAAATATGACAAAAGACTTGAATTTAAACAAAATTTCAGGGACAAAAAGTACTTTACCTCTGAGGCTCTAATTATTAGTATATTCAGTGTAATCGGTTTCTTAAACCATTAGGTCCATTAAACAATTCGATTCGGTACAATCATTTTATGCTTAGAACTATTGATATAGGAGTATGATTTATACAATTCAAAGACATAAGCAAATATAATTTATTTATTTTCATCAATTGAATAGCTTAAATTTTTAATTAATATATAAGAAATTCAAACAAATAATAGTTTACCTCAATTGGATCTTACACAATATTCTCAATAATTACTATCTCTTGATTACCTCCATTATCCGGTATCCAAAATCAACTCAATCTTCTTTTATTTGAATTCTTCATCAAACTTTTGAAAAGTGCTATCTTCAAGTTTCAATTAAACAACTTGTTGCAAGTCTTGACTCTTGATCTTTTTCAACAACTTCAAAATTTTCTTTAGAAATTTATTGCATCTTCTCAATCCTCAAACCCTTTTCGTTTCTTGACACATGGACTTGGATATGATAATTTCAGTTTTGTAGTTGGCCTTTCATGTTTCGACATATTCCTCTTCATATGATATACAAATCTATAATCAACATTGTATTATCTAGCATATCATAATAATCATGTATAAACCATAAATCAACTAACAACTTTTTCATTCTTTGCCAAGGGAGAATTGGATGCCTACCTCAATGCTTCCTATCAATTTGAATGTCTTCCCATCATTCCCTTGCTTCACCATCTAATTTATTAAACGCAAGCCATACTTTTTTTTCATCACAAATCTTCCAAAATTTAAAATACTCTTGCAAATCAAAAAGGTCAATCAACAAATTCCAACCTATTCATCATCCCATCAAAAAATGGAATGTTCTTGTATTTAGGAGTGTCTTTGAGTAAATTGATTGTTGTTGCTGTGGGAGGATCTCCTAGGAAGAGGGGTAGCTACTGTTTATTGTAGTTCATGTAATACTTGTTGAGCATCTTGCTGAAGTTGAAGGAATTCCTTCCTAAGAACTCTTGCTTTAACCTTTTGGTTACTAGAATGGCTACCGCCACGTTTAGTAGCCATCAGACTAGGATAAGAAAATACCTACGAGAAACAAAACACATTTGTTTCAAAAAAATAACCTCAGATCCATAACCTTAAATCCATAATGAGAGATAATCTAAAATCCACCAGAAAATAGAGAGATAAAAATCTAAACTTTTATTAAATTGAATCTAAATTGTAAAAAAAAAAAATGTTTACAGATTTATAGTCCTATTTAAAAGTTTCGTAAAACTTGATTGAAAAAAAATAGTACCTAATTTGATCTAGAAAGCATTAAAAGCACCAAAAAAAAAATTAAGAAATAAAATAACTTCAACTTAAAATAACAAAAAATATATAATAATAAAATACTATAATTAATAAATTGTAAAAATTAAATAGTAGATTATGTACCCTACGTCAAAGACAAACTGTTGGTGGAGTCCTATTAGTTACTATTAATTCCAACTCTGCATGGCTAGTTCATTTATATCTCAAATAGTCAAATGACACCTCATTCCCTCAAGGATGAGGTAATGCGCGAGGTTGCAAGTTTATGACCCAATCACCCACTAATAAATAGAGCATAGTATGGCCTAAGCATTAGCATTGAAGAATGCTAATGCCATATCTAAGGGCTTTTTGGCATTTCATGGCTCAAAAACGTTTGCATCAAAAAATTGTAAACCTCATTATTGCAAAATTTTTTGCAATAGTGCTACAGTACAATTCTAAAGTTAGAATTGTACTGTAGCAGTATTCTAAAAAAAAAAAAATATATATATATATTTTATTCCATTGAAGAATACCATACCATTTTGCAAAAGTGATGATTGGAAAGAAATAATAAAGAAAGATTAAAAAATAATATTTTAATAAAAAAGTAAAATAATAGAGTTTTGGGATGTAGGGTGTATTGTAAAATGGTATGGTATAATTGATAAAGTAACTTTTTGAGATGGTAAAATAGGATAAAGTAGCATTCTTCAATGCTGATGCTCTAACACAAGATTCAGAAATGCTAAAAGCCTAAAATACAGAATTCTACTGTTCTACCCTGTAGCAATAGCTAGCTTCTCTAGAAAACAGAGTTTTTTGCACAAGAAAATAAAAATAGTAATAATAATATAAGAGTTTTAAGATTAAAAAATAATATTTTAATAAAAAAGTAAAATAATAGAGTTTTGGGATGTATGGTGTATTGTAAAATGGTATAGTATAATTAATAAAGTAACTTTTTGGGATGGTAAAATAGAATAAAATAGCATTCTTCGATGCTGATGCTCTAACACAAGATTCAGAAATGCTAAAAGCCTAAAATACAGAATTCTACTGTTCTACCCTGTAGCAATAGCTAGCTTCTCTAGAAAACAGAGTTTTTTGCACAAGAAAATAAAAATAGTAATAATAATATAAGAGTTTTATTTTTATTAAAATAAAATTAGGGGACCAAAAATAAACTGCGTCTACGAAACAAAAATGTGGCAAAATTAAAATTTAAAAAGTGGACATTAAAAGAAGGACAAGTACATAATAGTGAGGACAAGGTGTTTTATGCAACAATACAGAATTAGATAAATTTGTTGCACACAAACTATTTTACATACACCTTTAAAAGCAACTAAAAAATTAAATTAGGCAAATTTTAATTGCTTCCGAAAGTGTATATAAAATAATTTGTGTATGATAAACACTACATATTTAGAATTACTTACAGATATGTTGTTGTTGGTCAAAACATAGGAAGGATGAATTAGTCATACATTATTGTCTCATAGATTTTTAGCTTTTTTCTGCCTGAAGGGATTCTTTAGTCATGCACTTAGTGTATTAGTATTAGTGGTGCTAAAAAGTTATATTACTATTTTTAGCATCACAAAATACAAATTTATGGCTACATTGGTGGAGCCAAAACCAAATAATTTGGCTCCACTGCTACAGTGCACAACTACTTTTGACTGTGTACTGTAGCTCATAAGTAAAAAAAAATATATATATATACATATATATATAGTATTAAATTGTTGTGTTCACATTAAGTTTGCATTTTAGTTGTTTTTTTTTTTTAAGCCGAAATGTTTGACTTTTCCCGTGAAGGTATGCATGGTTCACGGACCCACAAATTTTACTTTTCAGTAATTTTTTCATTAAAAATAGGTCTCACGGTACTATTTACACATTTAAAAATTATTTTGTTATAGTATTTTTCAGTTTTCAATTTCCAGTCCAGCAGTATCCAAACGACCCACCCAAATGGTTAATAAATAAAATAAAAAAATCTCTTTTTCTCCTTATTTTTTCATTCTTTTCTCATTTTCTCTCTTTTTCTCCGAAAATCCTTTGTGCTTCACTACCTTCGCCGAGCTCATCCTCTGCCTCCTTGACTTTGCCGAGCTCACCGCCACTCACCGCCGCTCAATCTCCCCTGCCACTTGCTGACCCATCTCCTCTGCCTCCCTGCCTTCCTCCACTCTCACCGACCCATCTCCCCTGCCACTCGCCACCGACCAATCAGATGCAGTGCAGACCCATAAAATTTGCCCAGCCGCCGACCCATTGAAGCTCTGTGCTCAGTCAAGGCGGATAGCAAAATGGCGCCATGATCGGCGACAACGGGAATTTTTCTGGGTTCATAGGTTCTGGATTGTTGGGTTTGTGGTTTCCGATATGTTGTTGAGAAGGTGGTTTTTTATTTTTAATGTTGCCGTGGGTTTAGTTTTTGTGGTTGTGGGTTGATTTTCTTGGGTAGTTGTGGGCTGATTTTGGTGGTTGTGGTGGCGGTAGTAGTAGACTGTGGGTAGTGGTGGTGGGCTGTGTGAAGTGGTGGTTGACCGGGGTGGTGGTGGGCTGTATTTTTTGTATTTTTTTTATGTTATTTTAATGTGTGGTATATGTTATTTTATTTTATTGTTTATACTATTATTTTATTGCGGTGAAAGTTAGAATAAAATCATTATAAAATAAAGTAGCTTTTCGTGAGGTCATATTGCTAAATTTATGACTCCACTAATGTGAATGCTCTAACAAGCTACTTATTCCACTCTCACTTATCCTTTCTTTCTTCTCACCATCTAAAAAATTACTTTATTTATTATACAATCTCACTTTACAATACACCTAACATCTCAACTTTTATTTTTACATACAACACCTTAAAATAATATAAACAACTGAATAAAAATATCAATAAGTGAACAATAAAATAAAGAAAGTGAGGGACATTAAAATATAATTTTAATAAATAGAAACTTGCTAAAGTAATGTGTAAGACGTTACCAGGTAACACATCTCTTTTGTGGTTTGTGTTGTATATATATGTATATATAAGGGTAGGTTATAATAATGATATAAGGTTGGAAAGTATTCATTTATAAAATGAATAAAGTGAAAATTTAAATTTAAAATTTAGTATGTTCAATCGATCAAAGTGGTGAAGGAGATTATCCTGAAGTCTCTGCCTATTTCAATTGGTACTCTATTCTTTTCGATTGATCGAGACTTGTGAAAACTGATTTTTTGCAGAATTTTCTGATAACTGTTTTGAACGTTTGAAAAGGTTTCAAGTATTGTGAACAGTTTTATAAAACATTTTAACTCTCCATACGTACCTTTTGAAGTATTATAACCCTATGGGTATAAATAGTAAGTTTAAAGAAACTCAAGAAATTCAGTGGGTATTCTATACTATTTGTAGAACTCAATAAACTTGGTAATATCTTAAGAACAAATTTGTAGAAACTCTTTAGCAACTTGTATAGAGGGACAAATATTATCTAAGGATAACATTCAGTTGCACCCCCCAGTCAATTACTAATTTCTATTTATTCGATGGGTTGATTGTGTTCTTTCATTATTGCTCCTTGATTTGATGAAATCCCCAACAGTTTGATGCTATAAAATAAAATAAGGATATTTGGAGTACTACAATCCCGATACTAATACTCAAGCTGGGCTTGGCATGCCAACGTTCTTCTTTACCTCGCTCTTTTTTTAATTTTAACCACCTTTTCCCCATCATAGTAGCAGCTCTGCCCCAAGTTCATCTAAATGCAAAATCTTACTTCATGGAGCAACAGTCTTTCTGCTCCCAATTCTGTGAAATTTGATAATGGATCAATTGCGAGAATCAAACTTGTCAGTGCACAAATAACATCTGCTCCAGCTCAACTAAGTTATGCTTTTTGTTTTTGGTTGTGGCTTCTTCTGTGGTTAACCATGCAACAGTTTTCTCTTTGCCATTTTCACTCTTTATTACTACAAACGGCACTGGTATGAAATCTGTCCAATTCTAGTATGGTCTGCCAACCCAAAGAATCCAGTTGGCGTTAATGCGACCTTGAAGCTCACTTCAGAAAGAGGTTTGGTGTTACAAGATACTGATGGAACCATAGCCTGGTTGACAAACATCAGCAGCAAATCTGTGCCTAGCCTAAACTCAACTAACATGGGCAACCTCATGTTGCTGGATGAAAATAATGCGACAATTTGGCAGTCTTTTGATCACCCAACTAACACTCTGGTTGTTGTGCAAAAGTTGATGGCAGGGCAAAATCTCACTAGTGAAGGAGGATTGTTTTTGCTCTCTCTCACCGGTTGTCTGCTTACGTCAATTATAATGCTCCCCAATGCTATTTTTCTTATAATACAATTTATTGCAAAACCGGGTATGTTCAATTTCAGAATCAAAGCATCAGTTTCTTCAAAGTTGATGATTATCCATCACTAGAGCCAAAAAAAGGTTGAAATACCCATTACTTCTCAGTACATGAAAATTGAGTCTGACTGACATCTGAGACTGTATAATAGCCAATGGAATGAAGTGAAAGATGTTCTCACAGGATTCATTGGCAGCTGTGGTTACCCTACCGTTTGCGGCAATTATGGTATTTGTACAAGCTATTTTCGGCTAATCAATGACAAGCTCCCTAACCATGGATGCTCCCTATTTACTCCTTTTGTCTTGTGAAGCTTCCAAAAATCAGGAACATCACATACTTACTCCTAACAAATTACCCACCAGATGTAAATGCAGACCACTGACATATGAGTTTAGAGAGTTGCAAACAGGCTTTGCTCAAAAGACTGTTCATGCAAAGTTGCAATTATAATTCAAGCAACCACGTGGGGAATTGCTATTCACAATCCCATATTTTTTCACTGATGTCCACTAATGAAAGACAAGAACCATACTTTAAAGTATACATCAAGGTGCAGAATGTTCCTCCTAGACAGCAAAAACATTAGCTTGAAATAATATTGGGATCAAGCTTTGCATCTTTCTTTCTTCTATTTCTTTTAATTGGAATCTTTGTTTTTCTATTTTGGAGAAGCTGAGGATTATAATTTAGATCATGTGCCTAGAATGCCCACAAGATATTCTTACGATGATTTGCAAGTCATGACAAAAAATTTTAATAAGGAGATCGGTGCAAGAGGATTTGGCATAGTTTTTTAAGGAACTTTGATCGATGGCACTAAAGTCACTGTAAAGCATCTTGATGGTTTAAGTCAAAACAATAAATCATTTTAGCATAGATTGAGACAATCAACATTCATCATTTCTATAAAGTTGTAATTTTCAATTATATTTTGTTGGCTTTAATTCCGTGTCAAATTTGATTATATTTTTTCGATTATTTCCCTCTATGTTTGTGGGATTCAATGTAAGGGGTTAGTGTGTGAAATTGATGAAGAACGGTGAAGAACAGAGCAACTCGTGACTTGTTCACAACTATCTCGCGAGTGGACAACCTGCGAAAGACCACATGAAAAACACATGCTGCAAGCTGAAGAGTCAAGTGCTATAGGGCATCTCGCGACTTGGCCAACTTGCGAGATGCACTACCAACCTGTTTTGTGTGCTTTCTTCATTTCTTTACCCACACTATAAATTTAACACCCCATAATTTATTACTAATTTCTTTCTTATACATAAATTAAAAAAGAGGCCCACATTTAAATGGATTTAATTGATTTGGGCCTAAGATATTTAAATCAGATAATTATTATGGTATAAGAGGCCCAAGTGAGATGGCTTAAGTATATATATATGGGCCTTGATAAGCTTTAAAAATCCTAATCTTTTTTCTCTTAAGCTACACGTGTATATATATAAGAGGGTTCCTTTTGTTTCAGCCGCAACATACGATTGAGCTTTTCTTTTCTTCTCTGCCGCTGTGCATGGAAACTACAAGTATGGTTTTCTCCTACTCTACATTTAGGAAGTATGAATATTCAATGGCTAGCAATTGTCCCATGCTTACAGGAAAGACATGGGTTTGTGCATGAATTTCTTTTAGTACCTATAGGCGTCAGTCATGAACTTTTTTTTTTTCTTTTGAGAACCTAATCTATCATTATATTAATGGAAAAAGGACTCCTATGATTGTTATTATACTTGACAAGGCAAAGTACATTTAGGCATATGTCATGGAATGGAGCTAAGAGGCGTTGGTCTCATGAACTTCCACCTATCTTTATATTAATGGAAAAGATGTCCTATAATTGTTATTATATTAGATTAAGAATGATAGATATGGCTGTATGTCAGGAAAGGGGTACTCCATAGGCTTTGAGATTGATCGGATAAAAAGTAGTACTTGATAGAGTAATAGGCTTGGACTTAATCAATTTAAGTTTGTCACCATGTGAATGGGAAAAGGTTGTTTAATGGCTGATATATATCTTCCTTATCATCCTTCTAGTGACGTGTATTCAACTCTAATTTATTGTAGTAGGCAGCAATGTTTTTCAAGCTTAGAATATTTTTTTAGCCCCTGTAAAGTAGGAATAATAAATGATATATTATCTAAGTTAACCAATTTGTCATCCTAGCACTGCATTGTTCAGAAATTTATCTAGCAATATCTTTAAGTTTTGCGGCATCAAGGGAATAATGGGCTAGCTATGGGATTGATAAATTAAGATATAACATATGGCTTCTACTATTCTGATCAAAGCTGAAAGTGAACTAGATAGTGAAGTGACTTAATGGAAAATTTGGGAAATATCAGTGTTGTCCAAGATTATATTGTGGAAGTGTGAAAAAATATTTTTAGTGGGGAATTCGTGTATTGATGGGCCTATCTTTGGTGTTGCTAGGTTCTGATTCTACTAATTTATTGTGACTCAAGGGTGGTTAGTTTTATTTTTACAACTAAGAGGTAAGTGGTATTTACTAATTTGAAGATTTTTCCAAAAAAAGTTTTGATTATGAAACTATTCTTATATCAAAGAAATATGTTAATATTCTATAAATTTTTTGATATTCTATAATGTTTGATGTGCACATTATATGGAAACGTTTACTATGTGTTATATGAAAAACTAGTAGGACAACCTAAACTTATTTAAATTTGTATGTGTGGATAAATCTTTGTATTTTTTTTTTTTTGAGTATTATGACTGGATTATTTGTTGAGAGCATCTTGAATTTGTTTTGAATCCTATGGCAAGTCATGATTAAAAGCTCAGTCTTGTATTAGTCTTTAGCAAGGGACAATCATACTGTAACCAGTCTTTAGCAAGGGACAGTCCCAGAGAAAGGGACAATGCACATTTGGTAGCTCCTTAACAATGGAGTGTACCATTGAGGATCTGAAAAGGGAGCTCCTTAGCAAGGGAGTGCACCTTTAGGTTCCAAAGGAACCACCTTTAAGAAAATGGATGAAAAGGGGTTTCAGTCCCAAAAAGAGGACAACACAACCCTGTCAACGGGACATAAACGTTGACCACAAGAAAAGTTTAGGAAATTGTTTATATGATGGTGTTGGTATATTATGATGGCTCACAATATAATGATATTTTTTATATAAAATATTTGATGTTAAAAATATAGATGGTTTGAAAGTTATAAATTTGTTGTATGGATTATTCATTTAAAAGGTTTGCTCCCACACCCCAATGTTAGTGAATTCCACTTATTGAGTTATCTCACCTCCCTTTTATTCCCCCTTATGGATACATTAGAAGGATCATTGGATTAGAGATTCTTGGAAGACAACAGTTACAAATTATATTGTGGAATTGAAGATTTTATTATTATTTTTATGGTATTAAATGTTGTACAGGAGAATTATTTTGAGGATATTTTATCTTTAGTTGGGTTAGAGCTTTGACAATTGTGATGATATTTTAGGTTGCTGGTTGCATTTATTTAATATTTTTATGGATTATTTAGATTGAACAGACTTTTATTATTTATGATTTTGGGGTGTTACAATAAAAGTGCACATTACCCACAAAATTGTAAGGAGATTCTTAGAGAGAAAACCCTAGAAATCCATTTAGAAGTTGGAGATTGCACACCCACAATCCTCTACAAAATTCTCTTAGTTTTCCTCTACTCCTACCTCTCAATTCCATACTCATTGAGAGATTCTTAGTCCAAACACATACCACACCTAATCTGAGTGTTGTGAGTTGTTTTGGTGCATTTGGGCAGCATTGGATGAAGCCATTCTTTGGTGGATGCAATTGGAGCTAATTGCGAGATTTGGATAACTAGTGAAGACATGACTCGATAAAATCCATTTGGAGCTGGAACTTGGAGGGTTCAAGTACTTTGGGTAGATTAGGCTAGGAGGGTGCTTTTGATATCATTGTACTCCAACTTTATTCACTAATGGATCATTTCGTCTCGGAGGACCGCGAAGAGGTTTTTACGTTGAGTACTTCGGTTTTCCTCTTCGATAACACATCCTATATTATCTGTGTTTGCATCTCTCTTCCCTTACTCTTTATGCTTTACATTTAATTGTTTAGTATGTATATCTATGCACTAGAGAGTAGTTTTGGTTAATTGCGTTTTGTTTGCTCTTATTCCGTACTTAGTTGAGTAAATTAAAAGCAATTAAGTCTTATCTTGAAAATTGGGGTCTAAACAAGTTTTAGTAGTTTTGATTGAGCTTTCAATTTCAACTTGGTGAGACTAATTGGATTTTGTGCTAAGAACTCTCATAGGCATCTTGTCTAAGAGTACATTTCTAATGAGTCTTTAGATAGATGGGTATTTGACAAAAATAATCCTGATATTTTGTTTGATTTGACAGCATAGAAAGAAGATCATCCTTGACATAGCAAGGGGGATAACTTATTAATTACATGAGGATTGCAGACAGAAGATAGTTCACTTGGAAATAATTAAAACCCCAAAACATTCTTTTAGATGAGAACTTTAATGCAAAAATCTTTGATTTTGGGTTGTCTAAACTAGTTGACTGTGAATAGAGCCAAGTTGTGACAACTAGGAGAGAAACTCTTAGTTATATGGTTCCAGAATGGTTGAGTTCAATAATTACAAAAAAGTAGATGTCTATATCTTTGCAATAGTGCTCTCTAAAATAGTTAGTGGAATGAGAAATCTTGATCGCTCATAGCCCGAAGAAGCAACGTATCTACTTGATTTATTCAAGAAAAATATTGAGGTTGGATTTGGTTGATAAGTATAGTGAAGATATGTAATTACATAGAGCAGAAGTTGTGAATATAATGAGGGTTGTTGTAGCATGGTGTTTGCAAAATAATTTCACAAAGAGGCCTTCAATGTCCATTGTGGTTAAGGTTTTGAGGGGTGTTGCGAATGTTGAATATAGATAAAATATAAAAAAAATATTCATAGCAAGTATCAATAGAAACACAACCACAACCACACAAGAACATAAAATCCCCAATTTATCTCATTGTGTGCATAGCTTGAGCAAAGAAAATCTCTCTACTTTTTCTTTTTCACTTACTATGTTCTTACACTATGTTTCTCTCAGAATTTTGAATTGCTTGCATTCTCATGATGTTTCAAACTCTACGCTAACAGAAGAGAAAGTCTAGAAACACATAAAAAATGTGACAACATTTTCATAACATTTTTGTTTTCAGTTGTGGTAGTTCCAATCTAACATTTTATTATTTAATTTAAATTTATTTTGACCAATGAGAAATTCACATCTTAGTTGTTTTGAAAATATTGTCAAGTGATTGGGATTAAGAATTGGTGCAATAATACTATTGCATCATGCAATTATCATCTCATGTGAGATGTAAAAAGTGGTAAGATATTTTTTTTTAACCTTTTAAACTTTTTACTATATTAGCTTTTATGTCTCTATGTGAATTATTTATCCAAGGAATAACTTTGATCGAATCAATATCTTTCTTTTCTTTTAGATCTTCTTTTTCTTTTTTAAAGAAGATTTTAACTTATGGCGTTCACTCTATGATGATTGCTCCTATCATCAAGTTAAGATACCAATCGGTTTTTAGTGTAAAGGAGTTCAAGCTCCAAATCTTTTATTCGACAGCAAAAAATTTACTTGCTAAATTAACTAGAATCTATCTTATTTTTCTCCTTATAAGCTAGATAAGCTCAGCTTTTCATAAATTAGAAAACGAATGAACAACTTATTTAGCTTTTTATTTTTTGCTAAAAATATTGTAATAAAAGCTAAAAACTAAATAAAATAAGCTGAATGTTTTTTTGGGTGAGAATACCGTAGAAAATAAAAACTATAATAAAAATAAAAATATATTGAATGTGAAAACCACAAGCAATAACATTACCGTTGAGTCATTGACCAAGAGAATAACCCGACTATATTCTATATCTCTCCCGACTCCCCTCCTAATGCGAAGAACTCCCTCTCTCTTTAAATCTCTAACCTTCCCCCAAATCCTTAACCTCACGCACGCAATCTCTTCCATATAAGTAACAATTTGAAGTTAGAGTTCCAAATTTCATCAAAGTCAACTACGGATTTAAACGATGTTGGTTTCGTTGAACCTGGGGAAACCCTATAGAAGATCAAATTCTACATGGGCTTCGTCTCTTGGCGTTTTAAAGAATGGTTAGTGATGTTTTTATTTTAATTTTAGGTTTTCCCCCTTACCTGTTCTCTTAATTTGGAGTAAATTTGTAGATTGAGAGCGTTAATAAGGGCCAGAGAGAGTCAGAGAGGGAGAGAAAAATCTGAGGGACTTTATAATCAGATCAGAGCTTCTCCGAAAACATTACCGGTAAGTTTTTAATTTTGTTCTATTGTTTTTGGCTGTTAAGTATGATTTAGGGTCACAATTGGGAGTGTTTCTTTTGAATGATTAGCGTAGATTGATGAGTTTGGAGCCGGTAGTGGAGTTTGCTAATTTCAATTATTGGCCGCATTGCTTTCTCTTTTATATTTTGTGATTTTTCACAAGGTCATATGTCTCAATTATATATGCCCATGCTGCAGTTTCAAAATCTTTAAGGCAAAGCTCAAATAATGTCACAATAACAATTGATTTAGATATGTGCATCAAATAAGTTGGCAAATTTACCCTTTTGCCTTTTAATGTACTATCATTATTTGCTTTACTTGACATAAACCAGTCATCAGCTCACATAAGTAAAGAAACAATCTTGAGCTCTGAATCTATAGAGCAATTATTTGGAAATATTTGTATGTGATTGCGTGGCTTTTTGCAATAACTAAGTATGTTGCAAAACAGCAGCAGTACACTCACTGCATTAAGAAACGGTATGTTAAGGAAATTTTAGTTTTATTCTGACAATTCCATAGTATTCTCTTACAAGCTTTATTCAGTTACATGATGCATCTTCTTTCTCCATGTGTTTAAACTACGTTCCAACATTTTCATCAGGCAAGAGTATCCTGTGAGGTGTATGTAAATACAAACAACCAGACAATTGTCCACCAAGATTGCTACCCTGAGGTGAGCTTTTACTTATATGAAATTGCTGTTTCAGTTGCACACATAAGGAAACTTTTCTGTCATATCAAAAATAGCTTTTGATTTCGAGATTGAAAATTTGGTGCTCACTAAGTATAAACACTTACTAAATCTAGCTGAAACCCAGACTAAGACCAATACAAACCATACCAATCATCCCTCAGAATTTTGGGCCACAAATGCACTAAGAATAAACAGGAATTAAGCATTTGTATTCTTCACTTGGGTCCCAAGGCCTTCAATAATTTACCTCCGACACCCAACTCAATGTTCAGCTTCCATCTTGTCAATTGTCATTAAGAATTTTCTACTAAAACAAAATCAATTCTAACCCAAAGACCTTAGTTTATAAAATAAAATAAAAAATTAAAAAATTAAAAAAAATAAAATAAAATAAAAATAAAAATAAAAAAAATCTAACCCAAGTATAGTTATTTTTGTTAGTTATGGTAAGGTTTGTATTTTAAATTTAGGTATAACCATGGAAGCTAAAATCCATGCCTACTACTGACTTTTATTTTCTGCTTTCTGCCATGCACAGCGGAGGACTGAACCTATAGTGTTTAGAGGCTGGCTACAAATTCCAGAAATAGCAAAGTGAAAAGGTAGAGCTGTGTTTTTTCTTCTTCCATATCTATTTTTGAAGCATATTTTGTGAGACTTCACTGTGATCCAAGCTGATATATTGATTATTGAATCTAATAGGCAAATAGTGGGTTATTTTTCATTTCTTTTTTGCCTTTGAAAAGTGGGGGGACTTGCTTTGCAGGAACCAGTTTTCACAATTAATTTAATTGTAAGAACTGATTACTTCACTATTAACGAGTACTACTCTTAAATTTGAGGGTGCTTAGACCAGGGAAAGGACTAAGAGGGTCACTTATTGATAAAAATAAAGAATAAAGGATTAACAACGTTGAAGGGGTTATTGATACATGATTGCATGTCATAACACTGAAGATATGGCCCTTGGTAGTACATTGGAGATTTTAAAATCCATTGCATATTATTTATCTGCACTTGAATGTCCAATCAATTTGATCAGTAGGATATGGGCTTAGATAGTAGATTTGGAAGCACTGATACATACATCATGTTTTGGAATTTTTGTTGTTAAATTGAAGTTTTGCAATGATTTATGACTGTTATGCTACTATTTGACAAAGTTGTCACTTGTCAAAGGCATTCTAGAATCCCATAATAATAATTAAAAAAAAAGAAAAAAAAAAAAGGCATTCTTGAAATTTTTGTTAATGTAGTGTTGATCCTGAATGTGTCCCAACAGGCCAAAGTTGTCACTTATCAGTGGCATTCTTGAAATTTTTGTTAATGGCATATTGGTGGAGACGATGACCTGATCAACGTCATTCTTCAAATTTTTGCTCATGATTAATGCATTCTTGATTTTTTTTTACCGTACTCAAAATTCAAAACAAGAAAATTGCATTAATTTTAAAGAGTGCATGAATTTTATTTATTTATTTATTTTAGATAAGATTGAACCCAGATAACCCTAGTGTGGAAATATTTATAAAAGAGAAAAAAAAAAACCCAAAAACATAAACTTTTTTTTTTTTTTTTGAGAAGCACCAAAAACATAAACTTAATAACCTGTTAACTTTTAATATATAAACGGAATAGTCATTCATTGCCTCTTTAAACATGCTTTTAATGGCATGGATTACTCACGTCCGCCCAGGATACATACATAGAAGGAAGTGAGAGAGATAGAAGAGAAACTTTTATCCATATATATTTTCATATAATAGAAAGCTATCTATATATTTACTTTGTCAGTTTTCTCATATAATAGAAAGCTATCTATATATAATAGTGTAGTTTTGCCAATACAGGCGAAACTACACTATTGGTCCTTAAAGTTTATCCTGTGTGCGCAATTGGTTTATCAAGTTTAAAGCGAGCACAATTAGTCCCTTAAGTTTTAAAACTGAGTTGTGTTGGTTCTTTTACTAACTGTTGTTAACGGTGTTATTTACATGACTAACGAAACAATGACTTGGCATTTTTTTTTAATGATGTGACATGTTTTTAATTAAAAAATCAGAAACTAAATTTACACGTGAGAAAAAAAAAATCACCGGTACCAAATTAAAAAATTTATTTTCTACCTGTTGTAAAAACCCACAACGAGAGAGGGTTATCAGGCAACCAGTGATTTTTTTTACATAGCACAGTACTCCTGAAAAAACAATACTACCCAAGTTGAAGAAAAAAAGTGTTTCCTTTCCAGAAGAAGTTGAAGAAAAAGATGCGATGAATTTGGACGCAATCAATGTGGTTTTGCCGAAGACTCCCATGGCGCCGCGGTCTTTGACATGGGCTAAGAGTCCAAGCATGCCATACCACAGTGCAGAGAATTGTAGCAAATGCTGGCTCGATAGGCTCGAGACTTCGTCGTATTGGCTCAGTCAGATCAAATTGGCGAAGTCTGTGGGCAAGCATTTTGTTTCGGCTGCTTTCTTTGGACTTGCCATTGAATCCAAAGCTGAGGTTTGGTGTTTCACTTTTTCTTTTAAAATTTTGTTTTGTCTTTGCAAGCTTATGCTTTTTATAATTGTAGTTGCCAATTTTCCATGTTTCGTTGTAAGAAAACATTAACGATGATATGTAAGAAATTAAGAATGTTCAGGTAATCAACTGTCTAAAAAGTTCTGGAAATCTGGTTAACAGAAAATTAAAAATTAAAAAAATCACCGGTTGCCTGATAACCCTCTCTCATTGTGGGTTTTTACAACAGGCAGAAAATAAATTTTTTAATATGGTACCGGTGATTTTTTTTTTCTCACATGTAAATTTAGTTTCTAATTTTTTAATTAAAAACATGCCACATCATTAAAAAAAAAAAAAAAAAAAAAAAAAAAAAAAAAAAAACCCAAGTCATTGTTCCATTAGCCATGTAAGTAACACCATTAACAACAGTTAGTAAAAGGACCAACACAACTCAGTTTTAAAACTTAAGGGACTAATTGTCAAGGAAGTGAATTCCGTACCGTACCGGCCAGCAAACCGATACAGAATACTCCTTTGTTTCGTACCGGAAAAAATACCGGCCGTACCGGTCAATTTCGGGCAATACCGACTAGTACCGGGCATACTGGCCGATACAAAAAAAAAGTTTTTTTTTTTTTTTAAGTTTTGTAATTTTTGAATTTTTGTTAGGGCAGAATGGTAACTTATTTGCATTTCTTAGTATGCAATGGTAACTTTTAAGCTTTCTATTTTTTATATTGTGTTTTTTTTTTCTTTTAATTGATACTAAAGTCTATAACCATGAATAATTAGTTCTAAATTGAGAAAATGTTTTATGGTAAACTTTTATATTTATTATAATACACACACACACACACACACATATATATATATATATTTATAAATATAAAAAATAGCGGTAAACCCGAAACGGTACACCGGTATTGACCGGTATCCGAAATATATTGTACCGCTGGCCAAACCGGTACAGCCTCTGGTACGGTATTGACTCCTTTGCTAATTGTGCTCGCTTCAAACTTGAGGGACCAATTGTGCACACAGGGAAAACTTCAAGGACTAATAGTGTAGTTTCGCCTACTTATTAAACCAAATGTAAGAGTACATTATGATTATTGTAATATATTACTTCATAATATTTGTATTTATCTCATTTTTAATATTACATGTTTGATCTTATATTAGAGCCAATTTAGTTTTCAATAATTGAAATTAGAGAGATGTTTAAACCTGAACATGTTAACATTTGATTTAAAACTATCCCGTGCATCGCACGGGTTTGCGACTACTATATATATATATAGATAATAATTTTTTTTACAATGCTTTATTCAATTAAACATATATAATTACATAAGGGTATGGTGGTGATCACACTATAACCTGACAAGTGCATATTCCAAGGATTGATTACTTGCATACAAAGACATTGTTCAGTGATTAAAAAAAAAAAAAAAATTATTCAGTGAAGTTTTAGAACTCTTAGAAAGGGCGTCATTTTTGAAACTGTATAAAAAGGAAATTGAACACATGTATATAATTATTATATAGGAGACTTTGAGATTTATTAAGGCCATGCTATTCTTCATCTCCACCCTTATACTAAGACTGTCACACTCTGGGACACAAATCCCCACAAGCAGCAAACGTAACACAGGGACATAATACACAGAACAAGCAGCACAATCTTCCTCTTGAAACTCCAAATGTTGTGGGGCCTTACACAGTATTTTGGTAACTATCAGCCAGATGAGGCAAAGACAGAACCGTCATCAATGTTCAGAACTGGAAGTTGGATATTGAATTGCCAGCCAGTGCCACCGTCACTGTCACCAATGCTGCTGCCACAGATGAAATTATTTCCACACTGGCGTAGTTTAACAATGAGTACCACAATGAAGATCAGGAGGCCAACTATTGCGGCAGCGATTTTAACATCCAAAAGAAGCTTTTTCTCCCTGTTATACAAAAAATAATTGGAAATTTGTCACTAAAACACACACACGTTAACTTTAACTGGGCTAAAACAGTAAAACCCATGTATCAAAAAAGATGATAATTAACTTTAGCTAGTGTTTACCCCATCAGAGCCGGAGGACAGTCTGTAAAATTGTAAGCAGCGGAAGAAGGTGGAAGGTTTGCAAAAGTGCAAGGTTTGGAAGAATAAGTAACAGAAAAGTGTGAAAATGGTTTGGACATGAAACGTGCCATTGATAATTTGAAAGGCTTGAAGTTCAGATGTTATATAGGCACTTGGAATTGATATTTTGAGGCCTGAAGTGCAGGTATTATATAAGCAGTTGTGGAAGTTAAAAGGCTCACTCAATGGATGGCTATTGGCTAGCTAGCACAACCAATCTGCATCCCTTTTGTTTTTGTTTTTGATTATGTTGGTTAGTACACTCTTAACTCTAATTGCAGTCCTGGAGTTTTGTCCCAAATGGCAATCTTCAGAAGTCTGGGATTTCCATCATGCAAGTCACTTTCGCATTTCTTGCTGGTCGTCCCAATGGCAATCTTGAAATTTTTGCGAGGTAGGACGTCCCTATTGCACCACTGAAGTTTTAACAATAAATCGGCGGTTTCAATTCAATGGCATTCTTGAAATTTTTGCTAATGGCAATCTTGAAAATTCTCTGCAAATTTTGGCTTCACAGGAATGTTCCAATGACGGTCACGACATTTTTGGGCTAGAATTAGATGATTGTGATTTGTGACTGCTACTCTTTGAGACATTGTAAATATCGCCTGCAAATTTTGGCTTAGCTGGCAAGGATGTCGGGCTGGGATTCATGTTCCATTTCTTTTTTTAAAAATTTTGGATTCATGCTGGTTCCATTTGGAGTGGCACTTGAAATTTTGGCAGGAATGGATTGACAATGTTAGTCTTGAAATTTCGTAGCAAATGTTGGCTTCACAGCAATTTCCCATTATAGGCAGCCTTGAAATATTTTAATATTTTCAGGCAGAATGAGACTGGCTGAACTTGAATATTGGCCACAAGTACAACAACATCAATTTTTGATTTCGGCCACGAATGAAATATGCACCAAATTCTATGGTATCTTACTCAGTCATTTTGTCATATTTGACAGCAGCATTTGTTGAGCCCAATTTGCAAGTATAGATAATCGATAGAAAGATGTTCATTAGTAGATTCAGGATGAAGAATAGAATGGCATGAAGCATCAAGTGCCTTTTCTATGGCTATAACTTCGTAGCAGCTGGCCATAGAACCCTTCCACTAGTCATCAAATGCTGCAGTAGACACCGGAATTTGATAAAAAAGTCCTAAGCTTAAAAGCATCTAATAAACATTGGCTTTTAACAGCTACCATCGCTATTTCTTATTGGGTAATCGAAACTTTGTGAAGCCAAGGGTTATTGACAGTCAAAATAGGAGGCATTGGAATTGATTACATGAACCAAATTTCCTAGCAACTAGGGATGGAACATATATTCCCCACTTCAGAACTGTTCAATCCAGGAACAACTAATTCCTGTTGAATTGGGAATAGAATATTCGAATGCAGGTTCGCAAGAGAGGTAACGGTGAACAAGGATACTGTCTGGGGGCAAAACGGACCAAAATAAAACCAAAGTTACAAGAAGTCAATGGCCCGAGTAATGCTGGTTTGAGACTTGAGAGACAGCTTCGTGCGCTTTTAGTTGAAATCGTCTAATTATAGAGATTGAAACAGAGGTAATCGATTAGCAATATTTACATAATACTTTGACCGAAAAAATTTAAATAAATAATAAATAAATAAATAAAAAGAGGGAGGAAAATGGCTTTCACCTTTGTCTAAAAAGTGTTAAAAATCAACACAACATAGTTGTCTTCATCTCGACCCAAAAAATAAAAATAAAAATAAAAAGTTGTTTTATCTCGTTTGAAAATTTGAACCAAGGTGAGAAAATGCAACACTTTAGTCCAGTGTTCACAAGCCCAAAGTTACATCGTCATTCAGCCCCAATCCTAGCCCCAGTTGGCTTCACAAAATCCCCGGGCTTGTTTGGTTAGAGTGTTTAAACAACAGTTTTTAGTGTTTAAAAACACTAAAAATTGTGGATAAAAAAAAAAAAAAAAAAAAAAACGCATTTAGTAAGGGTATTTTTTTACTGGAGTGTTTGTTACTTATTATAGGGTGTTTAAACACTTAATTAAGAAAACTTCTCTTATCAGTTTTCAATTTTCAGTTTTCAAACAACCTTACTCAATGACACTTTTGTAAATATTTTGAAAACTATAGGGCCCACTTGATTAGACAACACATAACTAACTTCTCTCTCTCCTCAAATAAAAAAAAATATTAAATTGTACTGTGCTTGTTAGTGTTTTAAAAACAAAACACACATATACCAAATACATAATTATGTCTTTTCACACACTAAAATATTTTATTTGAAACATGGTACCAAACACATTCTTTGCTTTATGAATACTATAAATACTTATTTCCACAATACTTTTTAAACTACAATTTTCACATTTTTAAACAACAATACTAAAAATCTCTAACCAAACTGCCGGCAACAACCTTAATGAGATCACAAAGTCCGGGAAATTACTTGACATTATTCGAGAAATTACTTGTTCTGTTGATATCATTTGATAGTGATTGTAGATAGGAGTTTAAATTCAATAATGGTGGGTGTAAGCATATGGTTTTGCACCCGACCTTGTTGAAACTCTTTATGTCACTACCAAGGAATGAAAGTTACAAAGTGTGTATTGATTAGCTTAAAAAACAAAAATCTGATATAGCAGAATGCTATCAGTGAGACTGAAAAGGTGGTGGGAATGTTAGACACCCTAAGAATGGCCTAGGTGTCTAACCATCTCAAAAATAAAATATTGTTATACGTGGCCCAATGTGTAATCTCAAAAATAAAATATTATCACATGTGAGCCAGTGTGTAATCTCAAAAATAAAATATATCAATATTGTTAAGCATTCTCATCAAAAGTTTGTAAAAATTTTAGTATTTAGCATCTCAAAAAGCCACTTTATCAATTTTAACAACTCATTTTATAATACATCTAACATCAAAAGTTCTATATTTTTTACCACTTCATTTAAATATTCTTTTTTTTTATTATTTCTTTATTCTCAATATATATTTCTTTCTCTCTCTTCCTTTCTGTCACTCTCAACCCAGCAAACTCACATAGACCATCTCAACCCAGCAAATCCATATCCACCACCACTAAAAAAAAAAAAAAAAAAAAAACACCAGCCACCCGCACCCACCTGTCTATCCAACAAACTCACACTCTTCCATCTTAACCCAGCAAATCACACCCACACCCACTGCCACCAGCCACCACCAGCCACACCCACAACAGTCACTACCACCACCACCATCACCATCACCCACAACCACAACCACCAAAATCACAAGCCCAAAACCACAACAGCATCCGCCAATCAGAAAAACAAAAACACATAACAAAAACATCAGATATATGCACGGCAACACTGAACGCCGATCTCCACACCAGTGCTGATTTGGAGCAAAAAAAAAAAAAGGCTTGATGTGAGAAAGAAGGAGACGGAGAGGCAGAGAAAAAGAGAGAAAAGGTGGAGAGAGTGAGAGAGAATGAGAGATCAGAGGAAAGAGAAAATATTAAAAAATTATACCATCTTGCTATAGTGCGCTCTCATTTTTGAGAGTGCATTGTAGCTAGATGTCAAAATTAATAACATTTAGGATTCTTGATGGAGTGTGCTTTTTTACAAATTTGATGTTAAAAAATAGCATTTATAGTATTTAGCATTCTTGATGAGAATACTCTTATATGTGGGCCAGTGTGTAATCTCAAAAATAAAATATTGTTATATATGGGCTAGTGCGTAATCTGAAAAATAAAATATTGTTATATGTGGCCCTCCATTCAGATAGTTGTGTAATTTCATTACACAACTAGGAATGGTGGGCCACATATAATAATATTTTTGAGTTGATTAGACTTTCCACCATTCTTAAGAGCATCTTCAACAGTCTCTCTATATTTTTGTACTGTTTGGAGAGTGAACAGTGACATTTACCTTTTACCTACTTACTTTTTGAAATACATTTTTCAACAGACTCTCTATACTTTCTCCATCTCATTTAAATATTATTTCTTCATTCTTTCTTTATTATTTCTTTATTCTTTTTTTTTAATCTTTTTTTATTCTTCCGCAATAACTATATTTTTCAAATTCCTAACAGCTATATTTTTAAATTTCCCAATGGTAACATTTTCAAAATTTTCAACAATTATATAGGCTTTTTTTTAAGGGTCATATTTTTCAAATGGTAATATTTCTCAATAGTCATATGATTCAAAAAGACTTAATAAATTTCAAGATTTACATAGATTTGATAAATTTCAAATTACATAGAATTTTTAAAGTACTTGTACAAGACACAAATGATGAGAAATTTCAAATTACAATGAAGAGAATTTTTAAAGTACTTGAGTCTAAAATTATTATAAGCTCATTCAAATTCAATAAAATCATATTTATGCTTATAAAAGTGATTGTTCATTCAAAAAAGAAGATTATTATATATCATTTATCCATGTCTACGAATGCACACAACTGTACATGCCACTATATACAAAATAATCTAGTTAGAATCATAGTTAAAGAAATAAAATAACATTAAAATGTCAAAATTCATTAGCAATGAGAGAAACATAGAACCTGCTTCAATGAACATATTAAACATACATTAAGCCAGTCAAGAATCAGTAAAAGAAGGGGGTAAGGGAGGAAAGAAAATCTTAGAAACCAATCTCAGCAACACTAGCAGTCATTTAACACAGTTCAGCAAAAACTAAAAAGCTTATAACAGAAAATACGAAAGCCACAATTAGAAGTATTCATGAAGATCACATAGTCTCTCATCTGTTGGCTAAAGCAATATTGTTTCAGCTTAAGAATAAAATCTAGAACTGACACACAATTGTAAAGAACATTATGTATTAAATTAACCCCACTCCTCCTGTCAACAACCAGCAAATAAGTGATGATACCAACAGGGGCTAGTCATGGGAAGCATATATGAATCTCATCAGTACTACATTAAAGAATAAAAAAATCAATACAAAAGAAGTTTGACATTTCACAGTTAATACTAAACACTAAACTTGCCTGTTTCATTGTAGCAAGCTACTGATACAAAAGAAGCTTTACATTTTAAAAGCTAATGGAAATTAGCTGTAAAGTTGAACATCAACTTGGATATATGTATATAGTACAGTAGGATCACATTGCAACAAAAAATAGTGAGTGACTCAACATATATCCTTAGTCAGTAGAATCATATTGTAACAAAAAAAAAGTTTTAAGCGCTCTCTTAATCATACAAAACAAGAGCATTGATGAATAAAATAGTCTAATGACTAGACCTTCATTTTTCAAGGATCTCCATTTGGCGCTGATGAATATATTCTTGCTGCACTGAAGACAACGTACTTACATCCATCATCATAATCTCTGTTTCTTCCTTCACTTGTTTCATTCTAAATTTCTCCATTTCATTGTCCTCCTTCAATTATTCCAATCTCATTTTTTCCATTTCATTTGCCTCTTTCAAATTTTTCATAGCCAATTCTATTTTCATTTTTTCCGTTTCAAGTCTTTTATCCTCAAGAAGAATTCGAGCCATCTCCTGCTCATGGTCTGCAAGACGTCCTTTCTCAATACAAGCCATTTTCATCTCATTCATTTTTCTTTTTTCTTCCATCATAACATTCAGTGCATCTTCTATATGAGAAGTCGTACCTTCTTTGCATTTTTGTTTCTTCAATCTTTCTTCTTCAGCTTTCACCCCTAGTAGTCTCTCCAAGTTTACAATTGGAACTTGTAGAGCATCATCATCCTCTAAATATTCAAACTCTAGATTAGAAGGTGAAGATGCCTCAAATCTCTTTTTCTTTTGGTTGTTGATTGTTAACAATAACCAACCATTTTGGTGAGCGCTTTAACAAATTCCAACAATGTTCATACTGAAATTTGGTGCCCTGGATTGAATAATAAAGTAATCTTGTTGTATCAAGCTAAACAATTAACAAATAGATTATAGTTACTATTTTGAAACAGTTGGAATAAATTATCAAATTAACACAAATTTCTTTATAAGATTTACCTTGTCTTCTTCAGTCTTACCACTTTCATTCTTTGATTCAATTTGTGACAAAAACCCACAAAACTTATTAGTGGAAAGTTGAATCATTGACCATCGGTTCATAAGAGAACCCGCCGTACGATCAGAAGTGAAGGTCTTCCACTTGTGGTAGTACTCCCAAATTCTCGACCAATATGTTTGGCGTTATTGGTTATTACTTTGCACTACATCTTGGTTGACATTAAGAGAGGCAGACACAAGAAGAATGTCTTCTTCTATGGAGAAGTTGCTGCCATGTTGTGATTTCTTAGTTGTGGATTCAACTTGGGGTGGAGACATTTGGCTAAATGTTTGGGCTTGTGGAACATTGTCTTCATCACTAATATGTGAAGATCCATACATATAATCATTATAGCTATCTTCTATAAGATTAGTGAATGATGTGCCTCTTGGAATACTCGAATCCATCCATAGTAACAAAAACAAAAAATAAAAACACATAATGCTAATGAATAAACATAGCAAGCTCTCTTCCATATGTATTTAGTTGACAGTTAACACTAATTACTTATTACAACTTATTCCATCACATGACATTATTAATAAGCATGTATGTCAAGATTGTCTTTAGCCAATAAAACTAGTGCAGCAACAAATGCAAAAATAAAGGCAATAAAGTGGAAGAGATTATCAAAAGCTTGAGATTATCAAAAGCACACTCAAATAAACCATTAAATCAAACATCCACACAAGACAACAAGATTTGATGTAGTTTGGCCAACTCCATGCCAGCAATCATGGGTAATGCCAGCCAAAATCTGTTATCAGGGATAGAAGATGTAAAATACTTGAACATTTGCAAACCACATTAAAAAACAATCATAAACTTCAACAGAGACCCTCACCAACATAAATCAACCCTCCCACTGCACCCAACTCAAGACTCAAATCAACCCTCACCAACATAAATCAACCCTCCCATTGGACATAGTAGAAGATGAAGAATCTAAGCCTAGCAAAAAAATCCAAAAGAAAATGGCCTCCACTTATATGACAATGAACATGAAGAGACATCTTCCCTTTTACTTTCTTCCACTCTGCCACCACTTCATCTCTTTGCAATCTATTGTACCACCCTTGCAACTGAAAATTATATCCAATCCCCAATCTTTTAGGTTCCGAAACATAAAGTATGATAAAGACATATAACAGAACATATATCAACAAAACTGTTTTCTATTAACTCTCTATAATCCCCTGCTATCCTGTGTCTTTCTTTATAATGAGTTTTAACCAAAATTATATATCCTCTATTTTTTTAGTGACAGATTTTTCTATTTTTAGCAATAGATCCACATCTACTTTCCATGATCTCCTTGATCCACCCTAATAGAGGTCTGTAGACCACTCTTCTCCTTGCTAAATAAGTAAGGAATAGTATGTCCAACCCACAAGATCCCCCTACCTTCTCTGTTTTCCTCAGAGCAAGATTTCAATCATATTCATATAATTCCATTTCTGTAAAGTGGATTCCACATACCCCATCAATTATTTAATTGTTATATTATTGTAGGGAGACAATTCTAACTACTAAGATGTCAATTTTGATTATATTTCCAAATAAAAAGTTTGCTTGAAATCAAAGCCGACATTTTTGGCAATATAAACCAGTTTGCTTCTAACTTCTCATATTACTGTAACACATGAATCAAAATGCATTGAAAAAAAATAAAAGAACACAAAGAAGGAAGGAAGGAAGAAAGGGATTAAGCTCTGTATGAGGGAAGGCCTTAAGTCGAACAGTTGGCATGCAAAAATAAAGGTGAGGCCAAAAAATTTATTAAAAAATAAGAAACTATAAGGAATCAGATTAGCTTATTGACTCTAAATAAGATTGATTAAATAGCTATAAATGAGATAAAGAAACAGAGTGAAAAAGAAAAACACAAATCAAAGATACATGGAAAAAACCCATAAATCCAAAACTAAATCTAGACAGTAACAATAGCAAATCATGTAAAACCACCAAATCTAGTATAAGTCAATAAATTCAAACATTATGCAAAAAAACCATGAAATCAAATTTTGGGTACCGATTTCCATTGTTGGCTGATATTCTCAGATTTCCATTGTTGACCGATGTTCTCAGATTTCCATTCTTCCTCACTGGTGGTTGAGCCATGATTTGGGGTTCAAAAAATCTGGGCAGATCGTTTTGTGAGAGAGAGCTCCGTCAATTTTGTGCTTCACCGTTGTTTTCTGATGAGAAGCAAAGAGAGTTTTTTTCCAAAGAGAAGCAAGAGAGAGAGGGAGTGCAGAAGAAAGAGAAAAAAAGAAAAGAAAAAAAGAAAAGAAGGAAAAAGTCTTTTTTTAATTCAACCGGGTATTATTTTAAGGGAGAATATTGTTTAAAAGTGCTACAGTAATTACTACAGTGCTCTCCATGTCAAGAGAGCTACGGTAGCAAATCTAAAAAAAAAAAATTGGAGATGGAGAAGTTGTTGAAGGGGTTTTTTTGTGTGTTTGCTCTTTATAATTAGCTTAGAGAGCCTATTGGATATACTCTAAGGTGTTTCGAGTCTCACTTGCCAAATGAACAAAAGAAAGAAGATTTCTGCATCCCAGGTATCACACGGTTTAAACTTCTAGCACAACGTCGCAACTCTTCCTAGTCGTCCTTTTATCTCCTCGTATAAATGGCCGGGTAATACTAGCTAGCTAAACTGCTAAATTTATTTGTGTGTGAGTGAGAGTTCTTATTCTTTTCCAGTAATATTGATACAATTTCTTTTTACAACAGCTTACATTTCAGCGTTAAAGACGTTATGAATATCGTGAACCTCCTGATCCTCGTTCTTAAACTCATTGCTAAACTCCGCAAGTGTATAAGATATTTCAGAAGCGATGGCCAAACGGTGGTTAGCAGCAACGTCACCAGCGGTGACGGCACTACTGACAACCAAATAGGCATCGAACATCAGAATGTGGATGACAACTCTATTGTAGCCTCTGTTGAAGCTTCTACATCTGCAGGAAATGGCGTTCATGCAAAAAGTACTCTTTCCGACTATATAATACTTAGAAGTCTACGCTGTTTTTTTTTTTTTTTTTTTTAAAGGTAGCACGGTCTGAGCTCTGAGGTGTTTTGAGAGATGTGAGGGGCCGATTATACTATCCTTGTAGATGTTGTACTATGGGCCCAAAAATGGGCTTTGTTCCCGATCTTCTCAGCCGGCCCTTTGTTATGCACCGTGTTTACTTATGGCTTCATCTGGGGTGCGTACTCTATTTTTTGGTTTGTGTTGTGGTGTTATGTTAATCTCACCCATCCCCACCCCAAAAAGATAAAGAAAAAAAAGAAAAAGAAAAGAAAAGAAAATTGAGATATGGGATTGGTGACTCTACTTGTTTTGTAATGTTTTTAATTGTAAAATTCAGTGATCTTCTGAAGTGTGTGGCTTTTCTTTTTTCTTTTTTACTAAAACGTTAAAAGTGGAGTGCATGGCTTAAGTCTTAATAAAAGTATTGTTTTTACTTTCTATCACATATGTATGCGTCAACATATATTATTAGAATTTCTACCAAAAAAACATATATTATTAGAATAATTATGCTAGTACTGCCCAATCCATTCGAATTGATCTAAATTAGCAAAGTTCTATTAAGGATTGTGTTTTTTTATTTAAAAAATTTATTAATTTTTATTTTGCAAAATATATTTTTTTTTTTGGTGAAATAGACCCAAAAGAATATTTTTGAGGGTTAAGATTTATGTAAAATTGTAAGGCAGTTGTTGGATTTTGTCATCTTATTAATAGTGGGTTTGGCACCAAATTAAAAAGTCAGCTTATTTTACTATTCAACTTATTTTTGCTACTATTCATGAGTCCTACTGCACTTTTTGATACTATCCATAAGTCTTATTGTACTATTTCAGCTAATTTTTATCTTTATCTACAGTACTTTTAGCAAAAAAAATTTAGTTTCAACAAAATAAGCAGATCTCAAATAGACCTTAAGAACGAATTTAATTTGGGCTAGGATTGGGGCTAAAAGGGAAGGTAATTTAGGGACCAATTCATGCACACTGGACCTAAAGTAGTGCATTAGTGCTGGTAGTTGAGTACTATGGGCCTAAAAATGGGCTTTATTCCTGATCTTGTCAAATGGGACCTTTGTTTTGCTATGTGCTTCCGATGGCTTCATCTGGTGTGTGTATTGTATGGTTTGTATTTGGGTTGTCTTGTTATGTTGAATAAAATTTATTCTTATTCATCCCAAAGAGTTATGTAATTTGAGATATGCAAGCCCTCTTCTTTTTAGTTTCATTTTCCCACAAAGGTTCCAAAAAAAAAAAAAAAATTTCATCTTCCTCATCTTTTAGTCGTCTAGCAACCTTCTAGCTGTCAGACCCCATTAAAATTTTTCATCTTTTAGCCACTCCTCAACCCCATTAAAATTAGGGGTGGCAAAATAAGCCCAAATCCATTTGCCCACTCAAACCCGCTCACTCTAATTAAACTCAAACTCACCCAATTATTAGTTGGGTTAAATGGGCATCAACTCAATTAGACCCAATAATTATTGGGTTTTAACTAAAAGCCCATTGAACCCCATTGAACCCAAAAACAATTTTAGTGATTTAATCACCCAACTCTAAAATACCCCAAAACTACTAAAATTACCAAAATACCCCATCAACCTAAAAAATGACCAAAATAACACCTAAACCTAAAAATGATCAAAATAACCTTAAAACTAGGGGTAGCAAAATAAGCCCAAACCCATTTGCCCACTCAAACCCGCTAACTCTAATTAAACCCAAACCCACCCAATTATTAGTTGGGTTAAATGGGCATCAACCCAATTAGACCCAATAATTATTGGGTTTTAACTAAAAGCCCATTGAACCCCATTGAACCCAAAAACAATTTTAGTGATTTAATCACCCAACTCTAAAATACCCAAAAACTACTAAAATTACCAAAATACCCCCTCAACCTAAAAAATGACCAAAATAACACCTAAACCTAAAAATAACCAAAATAACCCTAAAACCTACAAAATGACCAAAATACTTCCAAAAATCAAAAAATGACCAAAATACCCCCCGAAACTCAAAAAATGACCAAAATACCCCAAAAACATAAAAATGACCAAAATACCCCTGAAACATAAAAAAATGACCAAAATATCCCCAAAACCTAAATATTACCAAAATACCCCCAAAACCCAAAAAATGACCAAAATACCCCCAAAACCTAAAAATGACTAAAATAC
>JARYZH020001096.1:0-41338 GCA_030021035.2 Notholithocarpus densiflorus | reverse complement strand
TTGCTAGAAGAGAAGTGTGATTTTTTTAGTATAACTCTTTCCCCCTCCTCGCTTGTCAGAGAGAGTCTTTTCCAGTCTCTAAGAACCTCGTCCATGGTCAATAGAGGAGGGTGATCACAGAGTGAGAATGTTTCAAAATATTAGCAAGAAAAAGAGAAAAATAGTGGAGATGATAACCAATGTCTCATGTTTCCCCACCCCGAAAGAAAAAAATCCAAAAACAAGCCCAACTAATAACGTTGTTATTAGAGGGGAAAGATTATCATTCCCAAAGAAGATAACAACATTCTACACTCTTGTCACTCAGCAAGAGGGACTCAAGAGAGAAAAAACTATTGTTACAAATTTTGTTTGCTAAAGTAAACAATGAAAGAATGAAAAATACAATGAGTTATGGTTATATTCTATCTAGATATATTATTTTGATCTTTTGCATAGAGTAGAAAAGATTTTATCACTAAATTCATTTAAAATATTTTATTATTCTAACCAAATAATGCTGAGTCAATTTTTTTTAAACTTCAAATTATGAGACTTTAACGATTCAATTAAATAGATTCATTAATAAAATCCTTTTTGGGATCTTGTTAATTTTTCAATAAATTTTTTTTGAATGAAATATATTTTTTATAATTTATTTATTGTTTTATTTAAGTAAGATTGAGGGGTCATTTTGAAAATGGGTGGGAATTGAATGTCATTTTGAAAACAAGTAGAGGTATCTATATCAGTTAGTTATTTCTATTAAAAGTTGAAACATTCAAGTAAAGATAATTTCTATCTTGTATACATTTAGAATAGGTTAGAGTAGAATTTTTATCTTGTATTAAAAAATAAAATAAAATAAAATAAAAAGTTTACCTTATAATTATTTTTCAGCTTTTCAAGATTTTCCTTGAAAGTTTTTAAGGTAGTATGCTAAGCACTATACCGAACAGTCTCAACAAGGGAGTTAATCTCGTACCAGAGATAGTACCGGTTTGGCCAATGGAATGATATATTTCGGTATCAGTCAATACTAGTGTACCATTTCAGGTTTACCTCTATTTTTTATATTTATAAATATACATATATATATAATAAAAATAAAAGTTTACCATAAAATATTACCTCAATTTAGAAAAAATTATTCACGATTTTATACTTTAGCATCAACTAAAAGAAAAAAAAATAGAAAGTTTAATTGTTTATTGCATACTAAGAAAAAAAAAATACAAATAAATTAATACAAATAAGTTATCATTCTGCCCTTACAAAAATTCGAAAATTACAAAACTAAAAATAGAGAAAAAAAAACAAAAAAAAAAAAAACAAAAGGTTTTTTTTTTGGGTACCGGCCAGTACACCCAGTATCAGCCGAAACGCCTGAAATTGGCCGGTATTTAAACCAATACAAAATGTTGGAATTTCGGTACCCGTGCACATACCGGTACCGTACATACCGGATGTATGGTACGTACAGTAACCCTTTTTCTCCTAGACTCCCAAACACTTTGTACATAAAGAAGTGTCAATTCAGCTACAAAACCTTTAGCTTCCACCAGAGGGTATTTGCCCAAAAAGTAGTGTGAACAAGCACCTCGTCTTGGCGTATATGCCTCGTGATCCCAAAGGAGGGTGTTTTGTTTCATGGTACTACAAGTTTAAACACTATAAAGGGAGATGAAATGTGGCTACACATGATTCTAGATAATGGTGTACACTAGACTAAGTGTAATATTAACCTCCCAAAGGAGCTATGTCATTATTACTTAGAGGCTAAAGGAAAAAGCGGCAAATTATTTTTGTTTGGTAAGAGTTACCATGATAGCATTAACAATGAGAATAATTCTTGTCTGATCATAGTGATTGGTATGACCTTGCTTCCGAGGAATATTAATTGCGGGATTAGGTTGTCGTTCCACCTAGTATAGTATGGTTTTCGGGTTCCATATTATATGGTTATGGATGCAAAATATAATGTCCCTGTAATTATATTCGTAGTTTCAAAATAAAGTTGCCATAGTTTTGTTCTCTAGCTACTATTTTAATTGAATCACATTAATTAAGAAATAATTTTTGTACATGGTGCTTAAAGGAGCTGAAGTGCATATTTATGTTTCGATTCAGCATTGTCATAATTTCTTATACATGATGCATTGATGGAAGATAGCTTATGATGTGATCATGGTCTCCATTGAAATGCTAAAATGTTACATTGGCTCCTATCTCAATTGTACTATAGCATGAGATGCAAGAGTTAGTACTAGACTTAGACTTTATATTAAGTCTAAATGAGATGTTTGGTATGAATCATATTGAGTGCTAAGAAAGGCTTAAGGAGTTCCAATTCTATATCATTTTATGAAATTTTTTAATTTTAAAATGAATTGGAATTCTTGGATGTAGAGATTAATTGTTAATCTCAAATGGATATGATCCATAAGTTCTTGTTAGAATCATTTGATCAATTCAGATTGTTTTTGAAAATAATTTTTTTTTTTTATTATCTGAATTGATGAGTGAGTTCTACGCAATAGAAGACATCCTAAAAGCTAAGGCTAGGATCAATATGATTTAATTCAAATTCTTAGCCTAAACCGAAAGGTAAGGGTGATAAGAAGAAGAATTATAATACCAAACAGTTGGACAAGCAAGTTGCCCTAGTAGTTGCCAAAAGGAAATTAAGACTCAAAAGCATGACCAAAAGGAAAGTGTTTCCGATTTTGGTAAAGCTAAGCATTGTCTATAATTGTTTTCTAGATGGAAATTTACATGTTTTACTTTTTAAAGAGAAAGTTTCCATCCTTTGTAATTGTATGTTTTGGCACTT
Organism: Notholithocarpus densiflorus; assembly: GCA_030021035.2. Taxonomy (NCBI): domain Eukaryota; kingdom Viridiplantae; phylum Streptophyta; class Magnoliopsida; order Fagales; family Fagaceae; genus Notholithocarpus; species Notholithocarpus densiflorus. Next base: position 38,526 of record JARYZH020001096.1, on the reverse strand, counting down.
ATGTCTATAGATCTTATTAATCTAAATGATATTCAAGATTGGTAAAAGATGGGCTTTTAGAACCATTATTTTGTTATATTCCCAATCTATGAATTCTATTTAGAAAATCATATGATCTAGGACTCCTTTATTGTAAAGGAATATAGTATTAATGACTTCTTTAAGTCATAACATACATAAAGGAGGAATAAGACTCTTTTAGAAATAGTAAAGTTTAATTGTTTATTGCATACTAAGAAAACAAAAAATACAAATAAATTAATACAAATAAGTTATCATTCCGCCCTTACAAAAAATTCGAAAATTACAAAACTAAAAATAGAGAAAAAAACAAAAAAAAAAAACAAAAGGTTTTTTTTTTTGGTACCGGCCAGTACGCCCAATATCGGCCGAAACGCCTGAAATTGGCCGGTATTTAAACCAATACGAAACGTTGGAGTTTCAATACCGGTGCACATACCGGTACCGTACATACCGGATGTACGGTACATACAGTAACCCTTTTTCTCTTAGACTCCCAAACACTTTGTACATAAAGAAATGTCAATTAAGCTACAAAGCCTTTAGCTTCCACCAATCCAACTTGATATACTAAATATGATAGAATCATATATATGTGAGGAGGAGAGGACCTGCAGGTGCAATATACATACAGTAAATACTAAATATAATATACTCACCAACAGCAAGGTGAATTGCTAGTGATGATTGATGGGGGAACACATTCCGCTCCCTCCTTATGGTAGCCTTTAATGCACAAACAATCATAACTTCCGGGTTTATTAACACAAATTTGTTTGTCCGTGCATTTCTTGTCATCTGCACCTTCGTCAATGTCTGTAGTTGTAAAGCTCACATTTTTAAGTAAATAAAATAGTAGGTCCCAAAAAAAAGTAATAATTTTTTTTTTAGAGAATTTCAACCTATGGCATCCGCTCCTAATGATAGCTCTTTATCATCAGACCAAGACACCAATCAATTTTTTGTGTAGGTGGGAATTGAACCCCATATCTCTTATACAACCATCAGAGACTTTACCAATTGAGTAATAAGAAGTATATATAATCAAAAGCTTGAGTAATAATAAGTATATATAATCAAAAGCATTGACATACTTTTGAAACGAAATAATAGGCATTGCCTTGTAGCAATAATACTATAGAGGAAGTATATCGAAGTTTATTAAAACGACAAAGTTGTGATGAGATGTGAATAACATTAATTACTTTCATGTAAATTATTATTATTATTATTATTATTATTATTATTATTATTATTATTATTATTATTAATTGTCTCTTTAAGTTATTAAAAAATTGTGGATTTAATCATTTAACTATAGTCTAATCACCCCTCTCTCATGTGAACCTAAATTTTTTTTAAATAAGTGAGACCCAACATATGAGATTTCTAACAATTTAACATCTTAAATAGGAGATAGAATAAAGTCAGGAATCAAATTCAAAGATTTCTTACTTGAATACCATGTTAAATTATCAATTGTCTCAAAAACTTAAGTTATTTGGAAATAGTGGATTCAATTATTTAACTATAATTCTAACAATTATATTCAAATCACAACATATCAAGCCAAATAATTGTGAAAAAAAATATATAATTTTTCTTTTGTGTCACTCAAATAAGCCACATAATATTTTAAAAATTGGTCCCAAAAAAATTTATTATTCTTGAAAAAAATTCTTATAGATGAGTAAATTGAATACCTTGGCAACCGTCTTTGAGGTATGGGTCCCCGCGGTAACCCTTCTTGCAATTACAACGGTACCCAGACCCGTTGTTGGGATCAGAACATGTGATATTCCCTCCACATATATAGTGAGTGTTTGGATAAAAATTATTTGCGTTTGCGTTTTTTGTTTTCATTTTTTTTTTTTTCACGCGTTTCAGGAGACAAATTTTACTGTTCACGCACTATTCACGGGACCCACAACCACTTTATTCAAAAATATATATTAAAAATGAGTCCCACGGCACTATTCACACATTTAAAAATTATTTTGCTACAGTATTTTCAATTTTCAGATAAGTTGTATCCAAACGGACCCATAATTCGCTTTGTACTGAGCAACTATACACGTCTCGTTACCAACTGCCCAATCAAGAACCATGGAAGGGTACGGTGTCATTGCATTGTAGACTGATAAGATAATCTGAGGAGAACTGGAACTTGTCTTTTCGGATAATAAAGGCAAAGCTGCATGGATTGAAATCCTAGACTTTTGTGTGTTTATTGAAGCTATTTGCTACCAAAGTAATATTTGCATTCCATTTGAAATATCAATCTGGCAACACCCAATCCCAGAGCAAGAATTGTTCACTACGTTGCTTATGTTTTGACAAACAGACATGCAACCGATGCCAAGGTTGTAAATGAACCAAACCAATCATGAACAAATCGAGCTCAGCTCGATAAAAAGCTCGTTCATGTTTGTTTATTTATAAATAAACCAAGCTTCAGCATTAATTTTAGGCTCATTTAATAAACAAGCCAAGCCCAAGCAAAAAAAATTGTTCACAAACAAGCTCGTGAGCAATTAGGCTTGATACAAAACAATTCAAGTATAGACTCATTTATAAGTTTATATGTGTTAGCTAAATATACTCATTACACATATTATTAGGGTCATATTTTCTATGTAATTGGCTAATCTTTTGACAAAACGCAATTCACTTATAATTGGATAGATCTTAAGCTAGGTTTAATGTATCAAGAAATATGTTGTTCAAAAATATCAACTGGTTTCATTAAAGACATGAAGATTGATCCAATAAACAAGTGAAGAAAAGTTGATTCATTAAGTCTCGAAAAAAGCTCGACGATAGTAATAAGGGTGTGCGCAGTTCGGTCGGCTCAGTTTTTTCTCAAAATTGTTACCGAACCGATAGGAATCGGTTTTCTCATAATTAAAACCGATTCATACCGATTAGGGTCGGTTTTCCGACCTATAGCGGTGCGGTTTGGTCGGCTCGGTTTAATCAGTTTGGTCAGTTTGAAACATTAAAAATTCTATTTGTTTTTTTTTTTTTATATAAAAAAAAAAAAAAAAAAAAAAAAAAAATCCTTTCAACCTATTCAGTATTCAATGGGACTAAAGTAACAATGTAACACTACAAAGTCCAAACAAGTGCTAAAAAATTGATAATAAAAAAAAAAACATTTTACTCAAAAAAAAAAAATGATAAATATTACTGTAGGGATGAAAGGCTCAGGAATACGTATCTACATATGTATTGGGCCAGGGGCCCAATCCGAGGACATTAAGTAGTCCGAGGACGAACAAGAACTGTCATAAGGATCCGTGTTAGTAGGTAAAAGGGTAAGGTCTGGTATTGATCGCCCAGGAGGGGGTCCGAGGAGGAATGGCACCTCGGCTGAGCAAAGCTGAGGTCAGAAGATGTGGTCTGCCATCAAGAGCAACATTCCAGACCGTTCCATGGATAAGAATAAGTATCTGGAAGGAACAGGATAGAGGGAAGCTACGAAATATCTAAGGAAAAGCTGCTACCACCTCATTGAATGCTCTGCAGCTAACTCTCTGGCCGCATTAATGAGGAAGTGATACCTGAGCAAGAGTTTTCAGCCTTCCAGCTACTACCCAAAGACCTCAGGAAGGTGCTGATGGGATAAGGACCAACACCAACAATCTGATTTGCACGTGATGGGTAGAGATGGAAGGGGGAGATAGTATAAAATAAAAGAGATACCCTAAGAGAAAGGGATCGGAGAATTGAGAAAGAAACACTGTAGCAATCAAAACTGTATCTGTAACCAACTTCAAGTAATATATACAAGAACTGATCTCCTCGAACTGTGCCGAGGTCAAATTCCTTAGATAAATCCAATCTGATTTTACTTTATTGTCTTCTAGATCCAATCTAAATGTTATCCAACTCATTAGAACCTAGTTTTCCAACCTACTCTCTACAAATTCATTGTATTGGGCTCTTTGGGCCTAACTCCTTTTATCATTTGGTATTGGGATCCAAATAGCGTCCTTACAATTACTAAGTTTATAGTTTATAGTTTATAGCTTCTATTGTTAAAATATTGTAAACGTAGCATTAATAATGATTCTTCTTCTTTTTTTAAGTATAAATAAATATTAATATATATATTATACACCATTATACCTACACAGTGGTGGGAAAATAGAGTAATATCTAGGTGAAAATGGCCAAATACCACCCTTTCATAAAAATTTTAGCAAAAAAACACTGTTTCGGAACTAAATGGGGATCTACCACTTTTTCTAGTACTCGCGCTCACTAAACTCGAGTTCCCTATTTTTTATTCCACCGTGGCACGATGACATGGCATCTGGGTATTTAAATATTCCGCTTGGTACTCGAGCTTCATGGGCTCGAGTACTGTTCTAATACTACCCACATCCATTAAACCCGAGTATGGCCCCTGTTACCCACACTTAAACTCTCTAAACTCCTGTTACCCACACTTAGAGCACACTCAGCTTACTCTCTCATCACTCACTTTCTCAATCTCCCTCTCACTTTCTCAATCTCGCTATCAACTCAGTCTCACATTCTCGATCTCGCTATCATCTCACTCTAACTCTCCCACACGCTCTCAATCTCCCTCTCAGTCTCGCTCTCACTCTCATTCTCAGTCTCCCTCTCGCTCTCGGTCTCCCTCTCCATCTCGGTCTCGCTCTGTACTCTCGCTCTTGCTCACGCTCTCTACTCTCACTGTCGGTCTGCATCTTCAGTTTGGAATCACAAGGTATGTCTCCTTATCTCAATATTTGTTTGAGCATTGGGTATTTGTGGGTATTTGTGGGTCTTTGTGGGCATTTGTGGGTATTTGTGAAGGAGATGCTCTAAATGTTATTACCTAGTTACAGAACCACTCTCTGGAGACAGACTGGTCAATTGAACACCTAATTGAGGAAGCTAGATACTTTTTCAATTTTTATCTGATTGGGTGTAAATCACAATTTTAGAGAAACTAATATTGTAGCCCATAATATTGCTAAGTGGGCCATTTTTTGTAATATGTTGGGATTGATCCCCATCTCATCCATTCCAGACTGTTTCTTTTGTCCTTAAGATAGAGATGGAGGTAAAACCCCTCTTTTGCAGCACTTTTCATCTGTTTAGTTTTGCTCTTTTTTTAAGAAAGTATTACTAGGCACCAAAAAAAAATAGATAGAATTATTGTGGATAAATTTCATTGCAAAGCCATCTCCCATAAATTTTATGATAGTCATAGCTAACTTAACAATAGAAATCAATAAGACAAATGAATGAGGGTTTGTGGATTCTTTACTACAAAAAGGAATTGAAAATTTATTAGACAGGACCGCTTATAGCACAGAGAAAGTAAGTTAGCAAATGTAATATTAAAGAGTGCTTTATTGAAATGTAATGATGTAAACAGCCAACAGTTGCATTAAGAAGCATAAAGTCAATTGACTGCCTAACCAAATTAATGGAAAATTATGGAAGTCCCTATATTTTTTAATTGTAGAAATGATCCAATCAAAGAATATCAATGATGAAATTGACAGAACTTGAGAACATGGGTCTTAACCAGGACTTACAATTGGTAGCAGATGATGTGCAATCGTTGGAAAACCACTCCATCTTTCATTTCCACTGCCAAGTGCCAACCAGTATCATATGCTTCAGAGTGATGGTGATTTCACCTTCAAAATGAGTTAATTTCATTAGCATATCATCTCTTATTAGCTAAAAAGCCCTTCTTTTTTTACTGGATTGCTATGATAGAGAATACTATTAATAATGTGCATTTACAACACAAGAAATATGATCTCTCATTTTAGTTTGTAATTTTCAAAATCAAAATTAATATTATGTGGGTATTTTGTGGGTATTTGTTGGTATATGTGGGTATTTTGTGGTGTAATTTTTTATTTTTTATTTTTTTTTGTTTTTAATGAACATTTTCATGTGTTATTAGAGCAATCAGTCATTGTAGGACACAGTTAGCGTTCTCATTGAGGCCATATTTGATTTGTGGGTATTTTGTGGTGTAATTTTTGGGGCTTGATGTTGTTGAATAATGAGTAGGATGCTTGGTCTATTAAAGTGAGGGTTGATTTTAATAATGTAGAGAGACTTTCATTTTAGAAATTTCTTCCATCTGAAAGTTGTGGCTTTCTCATTTATTTATTTAGGGGTGAAAATGTTTTATCTTGTATGCTGATGTATTCTATTTCTATTAGTTGAATATGTTGTAATCTACTTAACATTCTAAAGTTTAATTCCTTTTTTTTTTTTATGAAATCAGTGAAGGCTGCATTAGATATATATTATTGCCATTTTCAGTCAAATATGTTTATAATTAAAAATAAATAAATAAGAAGAAGAAGAAGAAGAAGAAGAAGAAGAAGAAGAAGGTTTATGTATTTGGAGTGAATTTTCCCCTGATTGCTGTTGTCACCAAATGCCAGATATGGACCCACATCAAGCAGGACCCTCTATACAGACTGTCTTGACGAGGCAGGCTGTGCATCGTTCAAGTTTGCTTTGGGATGCTCCTTTGGAAGGCGAGGTATGCACTTGTCCAAAATCGTAGTCAATATATGTAGTAGAAAGATTTTTGGCATTTAAGTTTGAAGCGTAATTATTATGTGCTACTCTGATTATTATTAATATGAAGCTGCTCTATTTGCAGGAAGTGCCAGGTGTACTGACTTGTCGTCACCGAGAGAAAGGTCTGCTTGAAGATGGGTTAGATAGGTTAGATCCACAGATTGCCGCTTATATCATAGATGCGGGGTTAGATGGGCTACTTCGGGTCCCACATATGGACCTTGACCATGCATTGATCACGGTGTTAGTGGAGAGATAGCGGCCGAAGACGCACTCATTCCACTTGCCCCACGGTGAGATGACCATCACGCTACAAGATATGGAGGTTATAATGGGGGTACCTATAGATGGCTTGCCGGTGGTGGGATATACCTAGATGGACAATTGGGGCAAACTCTGCACCAACTTGCTAGGGCATAGGCCGCCGAACAAAGAAGTCGGTGCTAATAAGAACACTGCAGTGATGGAAGGGCCGAGGATAAAAGCCAAATGGCTTAAGGAGCGGTTATGCAACCCTCTCCCAGCTAACGCCACTGAGGTGCTTGTGCAGCAATATGCTCGATTTTACATACTGGGGATGTTGGGTGGTACGCTGTTTATGGACAAGTCTGGCAAACGGGTCTCAATCATGTATTTGCAATTTTTCAATCCAATCAGCAGTGGAAAGAATTATAGTTGGGGTAGTGCAGCACTAAGTTGGCTATATAGACACCTCTGTAAGGCATCAGAGAAGACAGCCAAGCAGATTGGCGGTGCACTGCTATTGGTGCAGTTGTGGGCATGGGTGAGGTTTCCACACATATGTCATGTGATGAGGCATCCACACTAGGCACTGCCCCCAGGTCCACTTGCTATCAGGTATGTAGGATCTTAGATAGTTACCATTTTACATTTCCGCATTAACTTTTTTCACATGGGAATTATGTAAGTAACTAATATGAAGGTTATGTCTGTGTTGTTTGCTAGATGGAAAGGGGCTAAGATAACAACTGAACATACAATGCACGTCCTACGCACCTATTGTGTGTCGCTTGCTTCGCTACGGCCAAATCAGGTATCGTGCCTTACAAGTGGGAACCGCTTTGGCATGTAATTGTTGTACTTACAATTCGCTTTAGAATGAATAAACATTTTTTATTTTAGACATGTATTGTTCACATTCGTTACACATTTTTTCTAATTATATTGTTAATATGGTTGTTTGCATCTGTTGGTTGTTTGCATCTGAAGGGTTCTTAAATAAGGATTGATTTTTAAGGGGTTATGTAAATAAAATACTAAACCTTGAATATGTTGATGGCTGTTTGGAGTTAAAATAATAATAGAACAAGAATAATATTAGATAAAACAGTAGGCTATTGTATTGACTACAATAAACCATTATATAGGCTATTGTTAAATCATTTCCTAGAAGGACTAGAACTCTAAACAACCTATTCCTAGAATGATTAGGATTATAAATAACAAACAAAAAGTACTTAAGAACTTCTAAACTAAATAGGGAGAGGACTCAAAATATAAAATAAGACTCATGACCCCTAGGGCAGCCCATTCTAGAAAATTTGAAAATTGCCAAACTACTCCTATTTTATTAAAACTTTATTATAATTAAACCAGCAACTTTCCAACCTAAGAACTTATACTAACACTCAACAATAACTAAAATAATGTGTGAAATATTCCAATAAAGCCCCACATCAAAACTAGACCAAAACTATTGAATCTTTTGGTATTTAATCTTGTTTTTCCTCAAACTCTCTATTATCCACATCAGTAGTTTTCACCTTGTTAATCTCAATTTGATTTTAATTGAATCAGGCAGCCATTTTACTGACAGCTTTTAATGATTAAGCCTTTAGGTTGGTTGAGAGCAAAGCATTGTGTTGAACTCAAATAAAAGTCATTTTTGTTTTCCCACATTTTTTTTTCTTCAAAAAATAAAATGGTTTTTATATACTGACTTTTGGTCTAGTGGTGGCACCTCTTCCTGTGTCTGAAGTGTGACCCTTTTATTGAGAACAGAAGTTGGCAATTAGATTAGTTTCTTAATTTTATATTGGAATTGCAAGTTAACTCCATTACACATCAGATATCACTTGCTGCAGGACTAGGTATAAAGGAAACGCAAGTTTGGCTAATTGGGACGACTGGAAGGAATTCGCCCAGTACTTCAGGGAAAGCAAAAATGTCTCAGTGTTGTGTGAAGCATTTATCGATGCATATCATAGATATTCCTATAGTTTGGAAAACATAATGCCCATTTTGATAATTGGATACCAATAGTGAGTTGGTTTCCATGACAACGACTTTCAGTGGAGCTTTTGAACCTTCAGTAGCAGTCTCAAAATTTCTAATCATAAAAGTTTTGCCCATTGATGAAATTGATTCAAGTCCAGAATGCAAGTCCTGGTGTCATGTGCACCTTCCTCTTTTTCTTTTTTCTTTTCCTTGAGGAAGTACCTTATGTATGATATATTAGATCAATTTTAGACAAAAACTTATCATTTACTTTTTTTCATTCGTAATTTTGTATGGTTGTTACTCTACTATCTGCATTTGCTCCATTTTGGGTCTACAACGATATGACTGCCAGGAAATGGTGAGCTTTTGGAAACTCTTTAGTTCTTCTTTCTCATTTTAAGCTTTGAAATCCTCTTTTGGAAGAGTTTATGTAGCATAACATTCATATGCTTATCACAGGTTTGACAAAGGTTCTTGGCTTCTTCCCTTATCAGCGGTACCATTTTTAGGTCCGGCGTTGTACCTTGTCCTAAGGCCATCACTAACAACAACGCCTATTTCACTCAACCCCACCACATCCAAGTCTGAATGAGAATCACATTCTTTGATTCACATAAGATATTCACATTCTTTGTGCTAATGTCAATCGCTTCGCTTGGCGACTTTATCATTGTATGGAGAATGAAGCATAGCCTGTGTTTAAAATGTAAAATCAGCCTTTATGTAAAAATAAATAAATAAATTGAAATGCCATGATTGATACGTGCCTGAAATGTTTACAACTTGTTTGGTAGGGAGGAATGGAATAAAATGGATTCATAAAGAATATTTCGTTTGAGAGTTTTGTGAGAATGAATGGAATCCCCATTCTATTTCGCATTTTCCCTATGTTTGTTCGTTCCTCCCAAAAGTAAATGAAATGATCAAATCCTGAAATTTATTGAGATGAAATTATAATTTTATTTAAAATGTGAATAAAATTTAATTAACGTAATAGAAAAAGAAAATATATTTGCTTCGTTTCCTTTACTTCTTTTAGTTTTTAATGCTCAATGATGAGTTATTTTCCCCATTGTTGACTGCTAGACTGTAAGGATTGACTGCAAATTGGTAATGTTGTTCACAAATAATTGTATCATGCCAAGTTCAATCGATGGATTAAAGAATTTTGCTACTAATGACTTTTATATCTTTAGTATTAATTTGAAGTTAGTTGTACCAACTTTGAAATTGTTTGTTGCAAATCTGCAATTGTTAAAATGGTGGTTGCTTTGATTGTTTCAATATAAGCCATCTTTAGCTATGGAGGAAAACCTTGTGCATTGTTTCATGGGTTTTGGCAGTGTCTTGTGACTCTTGTCCATCAAGCAGATTCAACCCATTTGCATGAAGTTCTTGCTTTATTCACCAAAATCAACTTATCAAACAAAAAAAAATGTTCACTAAAAAATCAAATGGACGTAAAGATTTTAAGAGTACTGCTAACACAGTACTCGAGTTTCATAGACTCGAGTATCAATGGGCATAATTCCTACAATACTCGAGTTTTATGGACTCGAGTATCAATGGGCATTTTGCACTCAGAAATTGGGTCCAATATAGATTGATACCCGAGTTTAGTGGACTCGGGTACCACGCATACAGTACTCGAGCTTCATGAGCTCGAGTACCAAGCAGAATATTTAAATACCCAAATGCCATGTCATCGTGCCACGGTGGAATAAAAAATAGGGAACTCGAGTTTAGTGAGCTCGAGTACTAGAAAAAGTGGTAGATCCCCATTTAGTTCTGAAACAGTGTTTTTTTGCAAAAAATTTTATGAAAGGGTGGTATTTGGCCATTTTCACCGTAATATATAAGTCTGATACTTGGATTTTTCTTTTAAACTTTTCTTTTGTCATTTCCAAAGCTAGACACGTGTGGGGTCATAAAAGTTGAAACGTTAAAAGACTAAAACTTTAAAAAAGTACTAATCTCTCTAGAAGACAATAGAAACTAGAAATTACAAGAGTAATAAAAGACCAGACCAATGCACTGCAAAACGAAGAAGAACCAGTGCAAAACGAAGAAGAGAAGAAGAAGAGGAAGAAGAAGAAGAACAGTGGCATGCAACATGGTGGAGACCATTAATGGGTTTGTAGTTTTTTTTTTTTTTTTGCTTTTTTAAAGACAAAATCTCAGTAAAACGACGCTGTATCCAAAGTTCCAAACATCTGAAATAGGGGTCGGTTCGGTTTTGGCAAGGCTTCGGTTCCGAATTTATTGCTCCGATTACTACACCGCACTGGAGTCGGAACTCTCTTCGCGTTCCGTTCGCCGACATCGGCTCCGTCGATCGGTTGCAGTGGCAGTGGGGGAAGGTCTGCGCCGGTTGATCTTGTCGGCTTCGGTACTGGTTTGCACAGCCATAGACGATACTGCTATCGAGGATTAATGGAGAAGCTCAACATAAGCTCGATCGATCGAGATCTACGATTTCAGGATTTCTAGATCTGAAATTCAGCCCATAATGACTTGTTTGATTAGGGTTTCTTTTCTAACAACCCTATTCATATATAAGGCTTACTTTAAAAGTCGTCAAGTATGGAAATAGAGACCCAGAACTCATATACTCTGCGTGAAGCTATTGCGTTTGTGCGCCTTAGGGTTTTGTAACCAAGTGCTTCCTGATCTTCATCGTTTATGAAGTAAAGAACTTTGCAACCAACAACAATCATTCAAGTTACTGAAGTTAGTCACGTACTGGGATCCGTGCAAAGGAGTTAGTTACAGATTGGAGATTTGTGCAACAAAAGAAAGAAGACTACTACAAGATCAAGTCCAATTGGATATTGGAGCAAAGATTCAACTGTAAGTTGGTATTTTGGAATAGGCCAAGGTAGTGGTAAGATTCCTCATACTTGTAACCGTTTGATTATTGATTAGTGGATTCTTGGGAGTGGTGACCTTAGATTCACCCGGTGGGGTTTTTGCCTTGCGAGAGGTTTCCCCATTTGTTAACAAATTACCGTGTCAATTTAATTTCCGTTGCATTTAGTTTATTTGGTAATTTGTTGGTGCCTCCATGATTTGCATGTAATTTGACTTAATTAATCAACTTCGGTAATTGAATTAATTAAACGGGGTCAATCTATCTTAACCCAACAAGTGGTATCAAAGCGAGCACATTCTAATTAGGTTTTAATCTTTGCTGTGTGATCCATTGACCCCTGTTGTTATGGATCGGAGACAATTGTTGATTATACCTTGTCTTTTTTATGGTACTAACTATGCATACTGGAAAGTACACATGAGAACTTTTTTGCAGTCTTTAGATGAAAAGGTCTAGCTAGCTGTCGAGGTTGGATGGACTAAACCTATTGATCCGCTCACGTCTTGGGATGATGACAAGATCGAAGCTACAAATTTCAATAGTAAAGCGTTGAATGCCCTGTTTAGTGTTGTGACTAATGAGGAGTTTAAGAAGATCTCATCTATAGGACACCGCATTTTGTACCCCTTACGACTTGGGCTCCCGTTTCCTAATGATGGTAAAATTCTAAAGTCCAAGGTTGATTTAGGGCCCGATCAAATTATAAATTGAATTGAGGAAGGTTTTTATGAAAAATATAACTCTTTTATGAATAAAATAAAGCTATTTTTGGAAAATAAAGGCCACGGAAACCCTAGGGCTGCGTACGCATACACGCGTATGTGTACGCAGGCTTGATGTATGCGTATGCAACTAGGGTTCCAGAAGCTATAAAAGGCAAGTTTTTCTACATTAGAGTTAAGGTTTGGAATGAATCCCACATCGTCTGGGAACCATTCCAAACCTCCATTTTCAACTATATAAAGCCTTACATGGTATATTTCAAAAACACACAGAAAATCCTAAGGCAAATCACAAGATTCACTAGAAATAATTAATCAAAGAGGGAGATTTTCACAAAACATCCTCAAGTAAATATTTTCTGATTGGGCCTTTTCTGACCTTGATCTTCAAGTTTTAAGATTACTAATCACTTTTGTATTTGATTGTGAATAGATTGACTAAGGGGAACGGTCAAAATCAAGTTTAAAAAGCTTCTTGTTGGAGGTATTGAGTTTGAACCCTTTTCTTTTCATTTCCTTGTTTATTTCTATTTTCTATTTATTTTCTTGCTTTGTTTATGTTTTAATATGTTTAGGTAGCCTAGGGTTTTAGTAGTTTTCTGTTTTAAAGCATGTTTAGATTGTTGGTTTTTTTGTTTTAAAATGACAAAAATATTTTATTTTGTGTCTTGTTTTATTTTTCTTGGGGTGTATTACATGAATTATAATATCTCTCTCTTGATTTAGAACATGCTTGATATTGTGGAGAAACATAGAAAGTGTGTGTTGCATAACTGAGTGCATGAGCTATTTCTGATTTTGTATGAGTGTGTACTAGTTTGTAAATGTACTCATGGGTTAATTAAGAAATTTATATTTCTTGTTTATGTACCCTCTATAGCTTAGTTGAGCATTAGATGTTGTCAGGCATTGCATTTACATTTTATTTATCTAGCATAATGTGTGCTTTTTGATATTTGGTCATAACATAAAAAAACAAAAAAACAAAATTATTTTTTTTGTATTGCACAACACTAAGTGTGTAATTAAGGTTGGCTAACAAAATTTACATTTCATGTATGTGTACCTTGTTTAGCTTTGATGAGTTATATAGGGGCAGGTTTCGGTCCTAAGCCCAAAAGATGAATGGGTTAAGGCCCAAAGGGCCCGATACAATGAATTTGTAAAGAGTGGGCTTAAAAGCTAGGTTTCAATGGATCAGGCAACGCGCACAGTGGATTAAAGATACTAAGAAAACAAAGAAAGACAAGCTCTAAGCAAGGAAAACCTTCCTCGGAAAAGTCTGAGGAGAATGATTCTTGAATATAGTACTTTTGGACTTGGATACAATTTCAATTCTTGTTGCTACAATGTGTTCTCTATAGATTTTCCGATTCCCTCTCCCTGGAGGGTCTCTTACATTATATAACTCCTTTTAGATGATCTTGGCCCTCCATTTGTTAATCGTCCAGGCCACCACTTGAGTACTTGTCCCATCAGACACCTTCCCAAGCCCCTTGTGAGTTGGGGCAGCCAAGGCAGCACTGTTCAGGGGTTTTCTCCACATAAACGCAACCAGGAGGTTTGGTGGGATGCATTAAATGTGGTGGCAGCCACCATCCCTTCAGTCATGTCAGGGCTAACCCCTTCCCCGAAGCTCTTTCTCTACAGTATGACCTCCTCTGGTAACATGTCACTAATGTGGCCTTACTGTCCGAGCGTGTGACCTCCTCGGCACGATAATGGCCTCCTCGGCTATGAGTATGACATGTGGCGCAAATACCTTATTTAAATTTTTGTACCCCACAAGTTACTTTTGCACTTTGCTAGTTTGTGCTATTTAGTGCTTAATTGTGTGAGTTGTTTATAATCTTTGAACAAACGATATTGATTTTGATGTCACATGTTTTGATTGTAAGGACTAGAAAATCCTAGGAGAAATGCATTAATAACCATCACACCACTATTACTTGCCAATTATGAACACTTGTGTGCAAATCATAAAAGTCGTGTTTAGTAAGGTGTAACAATTGCACAGCAAGATAAAATGAGGTTGTTGGGAAATTTAGACCCCGGTTGATAGAATTAACAAGTTTTAAATCCAAGTTGTTAATTAGATTTATTATGAATAAACCTTATTAAAACAAGCTAACATCAATATCATGCACAACGGAAAAATAAATAAGACAAGATATGATGATCCAGGAAAACCAATGAAACAAACTAGTTTCACAATAAAAACCTGGGGGGAAACCTTCCCGAAAAGCAATTCACTATAGTAAAGAGGAGTTTCAAATCTAGTACAAAACCTTTGTCCTTAGACTCTACAATCCCCATAGATGAACTTACAGCAGAAACCTTCTACCGCTTCAGAACTTCTGAACTCTTCAATATATGAACGCCACCCTTTTGATGCACGGATGCCAGTACGTGACTCACTCACCAACTTGAGGAAGAATAATTTTGGCTGCAAAGTTCTTCACTTCATCAACAATGAAGATCAAGAAACACTTAGTTACAAAACCCTAAAGCGCAAAGATGCAGTAGCTTCTTTCAGAGAGAATAAAGCACCGGTCACTTTTTGCATGTGTTCTCCTTGTATTCTCATATGTGACGGCCTCTAAAATAAGCCTTATATATGTCTAGGGTTGTGAGAAAAGAAACCCTACACATACATGTCAGCATGGGCCGAAAATCAGATTTGAAAATTCTGATTTCGTAATTCTCAATAGATAGCTATCTGTCAATAGCTGTCGAGATCTTGATAGATAGCTATCTGTCGAGAGCTGTCGAGACTCATTAAACCTCGATAGATAGCTATCTGTCGGTAGCTGTCTAGCTATCTGTCCAGCTTTAGTGAACAGCTTTTCTTCACTTATTTCTTGGTCCAATCTTCATGGCTTTAATACTAGACTTGAACAACATGTTTCTTGAAGTATTAAACACATCCTAGATCTACCCAATTACAAGTAAAGTGAGTTTTGTCAAAGGATTAGTCAATTACATAAAATGTTGACATATGTCCCTAACATAAATTACATATGTCCTAACAATCTCTCCCTTTGGTAATCCGTGACAAAATCACAACAAACAAATGAACATATGAGAAAAGTCATAAATCACTCAACTCATACTCACTTGTTGAATATAATAAAATCTATCCTAACACAAACTCTTGAAAAACTTTGTAAGAAGAGAGTTCATGGCAAGGAAGACTTTGACAACCTGTATTTCTGAAACACTTTAAACAAAACTCATTAAGGCATCTTAGTGTGAGACAAAAATAAAAGATTGCATGCAAATAAAGAAACATGTGTATAAAGAGAGAAAAGAAACAACACATGTAGAGGTAGGTGAAGAAAACATACATCATCATATATATATCAAAGATAAGCACAATGTATGTAAACATGGTCACAAGACCGGTGTACAAGAAGAAGGAAGTAAGCACTCCCCCTAATAAGATGAAACACATCTCCCCCTTACAAGGGCATGTATTTCTCCCCCTAACATGTAGAATCTTAAAAAGAAACCACATTTTCTCCACAATTTCTCCCCCTTTTTGTCATGATTGACAAAGGGTACAAAAAGCTAAAAAGCTTCACCCAAGAAACATAAAGATGATCAAGGGGGCACAAGAAATCCATATAAATGCATGAATGTAATGAAACAAGATGCTATGGATGACAAGATAACAAAAAGATGCAAAACATGTGAAAAACAATGCATGCAAAAGGATCTTGACAGATCGAGAAGCTGTAGAGCAACTATCAAGCAGAAGCCAACCTCAATGGATCGAACAGCTATCGAGCATCTATTGGGCAGACAAAAAGTTTCTCAATGGATGAGGAGCTATCAAGATTGCAATAAAAAGAAGCTAAAGAGCTCGATAGATAACCTAGCTGTCGAGAGGTGTCGAGAAGCTATCAAGATTGCTTAAAAACAGTTTTTCAAAGAAGAGAAAAACACAGACATGAATGCAATCAAACATGCTACTCAACCAAAGATTCAAACAACATTTTAAACTCTCAAAAACATCTCTCAACAAAAAAAATGTTAAGCACGTAGATCCCAAAACACACACACATACTAAACAAGTCTAACCAATTTTATATTACAAAAACAAGTTAAGACAGTTTAGTGAGCATACATTAACACAAGTATTCCTTGTGATAGCCAAATCACATTGCACCTGCACATGTATCAAAAGTAGCAAAGAATATTGCGTGTTGTGTGTAAAAAACATCGCAAGATTGCATACGTGTCTACATGTTATGACGATTCGAGATATGAGAAAATCACTTTAACTCACACACAATCATAACTGTTTGATGGAGACTATCACCTTCGAGGTACATCCTATAACTCCCACATCTCCTAGAATACACGCTTGCAATCATATATAAAGCATTTTGATCTTTTTGCTTTTATTTTTATTTGCATATTTTTCTTTTAATAAGCATATCATACATGGGCTTATAGGAGAGAGAAAAGAAATACCCAGTGATGTTAAGCTTTTGACATTGCACTTTTGCTATGCCGAAGCATACAGATGTCTTTTCATGATTGGCGGGCAACAGTGGTGAGACGGTTATTTATGCCTTTCTCTTAGGATTTTCTAGTCCTTCCCGTCAAAAAGAGTGATATGAGTGTTAAGTACAAAAGATTACTTAATCTTACACATCACAAACACGAGCCACAAAGCTCACTTACTTAGTTGTGCATAGAGATACTCATCTAAGCTACAAAAAATACAAAGTTTAGAAAACTTTGTTTCATTGGCCATCCAAGGTACACAAGTACCAATGTACACGAACACACACTGCTTTTGTTTTTTCTGATTTTTCCTTCTTCTTCTTCTTTTTTTTTTTTTTTTGAAAACTAAACAACCAAACAAAAACAAACAAACAACATGAAATCATGAAAGAAAGATACATATGCATGAAAGCATGATTCCAAAAGCAGATAAGAAATCAAGCAAAGAGAGTCCTACTTTAGATAGAAAGAATTAAAGCAGAGGACAACAAAAAAGACAATTAAGTCTTAGGCTCTTTTCTCACCCACACAGCACGAGTCTTTGGCCGTGAAGATGAAAAGGCACATGTCCTAGTATGTCTACTAAAGGACATAGAAGAATTAAAATTCTCTTGAAATTGAGTTAAAAAGCTTAAGGCTTTTAATAACTCTCCAAACAAAGGTGTAGGTGCTTAAGAGGAAACCTGTGACCGTTTAGACACTTGCTTTTGAGGATACAACTTAAAGCAATTAGAACGAATGTGTCCAGAAACACCACAATGGTGACAAATATGAGGTCTAACAAAGGATTTAAAATTAGCCAAATCAGTTTTAGATTTCATACCTTTATCACCTTCCTCATATTGAGGCACAAAGACAGTCCTTGATCCAGAAACTGTGGAAAATGAGGGGCTAGAGGAAACAGCATATCCTAAACCAGTCTTATCAAAACTAGGCTTTTGAGCACTCAATACCTCATCAAGCTTTGCACTAGACATCCTCTCTATTTGAGTTCTAGCTTGACTAAGCTCAACCTCAAGATTCTTAACCTTCTCTTCTAATGAGGTGTTCTCCACAACAAGAGTCTCAAATAACCTTGTAGTCTCATCAAGTTTGACTAACAGGTCAGCTTTTTCAATTTTTACCTCATTAAGCTCTTTTCTACAAAGATGAAAAGTCTTTTCAGATTTTATAAATTCAGTGTATAGCTTATCATAGGCTTCCTGAAGGGTCAACTTCTTGGGTACTTCATAATCAGAAGAATCCTCACTGTCACTAGTGCTCTCCACAATCACCTTATTGGTTGTGGCAGCAAAAGCTATAAAGTGACCACATTCATCCATATACTCATCGGAAGAGTCATTCTCAATATCACTCCAAGTAGTAACCAACCCTTTATCTTTTGACTTCTTGGTCTTTTCCTTCATAAGGTAATTTGGGCACTCTATCCTCATATGACCAAAACCTTTGCACTCATGGCATTGGATGAGGGGTTTCTCATTCTTACCCTTCCGTGAGGATTTAGATTTCTTAAGAGGTTTGCTCTTATCCTTTTTCCTAAATTGAAGAAGCTTGATAATCTCATCAATTATGAAGGTTAGATCCTCATCCTCGTCATCATCTTCATCTTCATCTTCACTTTCATCTTCATCTTTAGAGTCCTCAATCTCTTCCTCTATACCCTTAAGAGCCAAGTTTCTACTCTTACCACATTTTCCCATTAAACCTAATCCCATCTCATAGGTTTGAAAGTTCCCTACAAGCTCAGTTAAAGGAATTTGATCAATGTCCTTCACTTCTTCAATGGCAATGATCTTGGCATGAAATCTTTTAAGTAAGGACCTAAGGATGTTCCTCACAATTTTGGATTCTACTATAGATTCTCCAAGGTTGAAGGCAGAATTCACAATGTCCTTGAGTTTAGCATAGAACTCATCAAAGGTCTCATCCTCCTTAATCCTTATTTCTTGAAAACTACTAGTGAGTCTTTGAAGCTTCACAGTCTTTACTGTCTTGGTACCTTTATAGGTGGTCTTTAGAATGGTCCATGCTTCCTTGACAACTTCCGTTGATGATATTTTCTTGAATTCCTCATTGGTTACCCCACAAAACATAGCATTCAAGGCCCTACTGTTGAAATTTGCTGCTATGATTGTTGCTTCATCCCAATCCACCGGCGCTTCCTTTGGCTTAATCTAGCCAACTTCAACAGCTTACCACACCTGTTCACCTAGAGCTTGCAAAAAAACTTTCATATGAACTTTTTAGTACACATAATCAATGCCATCAAATAAATGAGGA
Source organism: Notholithocarpus densiflorus (assembly GCA_030021035.2). Lineage (NCBI taxonomy): Eukaryota > Viridiplantae > Streptophyta > Magnoliopsida > Fagales > Fagaceae > Notholithocarpus > Notholithocarpus densiflorus. Next base: position 19,302 of record JARYZH020001096.1, on the reverse strand, counting down.
ATTAAAAGAGATTGTCCACGATCCATGACAATGGGGGTCAAGGATTACACTCAGGAAATTAATCCAATCAGAGTGTACCCACTCTGATACCACTTGTTGGGAAATTTAGACCCTGGTTGATAGAATTAACAAGTTTTAAACCCAAGTTGTTAATTAGATTTATTATGAATAAACCTTATTAAAACAAGCTAACATCAATATCATGCACAACGGAAAAATAAATAAGACAAGATATAATGACCCAGGAAAACCAATGAAACAAACTAATTTCACAATAAAAACCTGGGGGGAAACCTTCCCGAAAAGCAATTCACTATAGTAAAGAGAAGTTTCAGATCTAGTACAAAACCTTTGTCCCTAGACTCTACAATCCCCGTAGATGAACTTACAGCAGAAACCTTCTACCGCTTCAGAACCTCTGAACTCTTCAATATATGAACGCCACCCTTTTGATGCACGGATGCCAGTACGTGACTCACTCACCAACTTGAGGAAGAATAATGTTGGCTGCAAAGTTCTTCACTTCATCAATAATGAAAATCAAGAAGCACTTGGTTACAAAACCCTAAGGCGCAAAGATGCAGTAGCTTCTTTCAGAGAGAATAAAGCATCGGTCACTTTTTGCATATGTTCTCCTTGTATTCTCATATGTGACGGCCTCTAAAATAAGCCTTATATATGTCTAGGGTTGTGAGAAAAGAAACCCTACACATACATGTCAGCATGGGCTGAAAATCATATTTGAAAATTCTGATTTCGTAATTCTCGATAGATAGCTATCTGTCAACAGCTGTCGAGACCTCGATAGATAGCTATCTGTCGACAGCTGTCGAGCTATCTGTCCAGCTTTAGTGAATAGCTTTTCTTCACTTGTTTCTTGCTCCAATCTTCATGGGTTTAATACTAGACTTGAACAACATGTTTCTTGAAGTATTAAACACATTCTAGATCTACTCAATTACAAGTAAAGTGCGTTTTGTCAAAGGATTAGCCAATTACATAAAATGTTGACATATGTTCCTAACATGAATCACATATGTCCTAACAGAGGTGTTGAAAAAGAATTTAAAAAAAAAAAAAACTAGCTGAAATAGTATAATAAGACTCATAAATAATACCAAAAACTGAAGTGAGACCTATAAATAGTAACAAAAAAAGCTAAATAGTAGCAAAAATAAGCTAAATAGTAAAATAACCTGACTTTAAACTCTAATCTTAAACACAACCAAAGAGTGCATTTCAAATCATATTAAAATGTGGTCTAAATCAGGTTTTAGCTTCTTCTTCTTTTTTCTTTTTTTCTTCTTTTTTTTTGGGTACTATCATGGTCCCACTGTACTATTTGTGGACCATTTTGTTGAAAAAAAAAAAAAAAAAAAAAAAAAACTTAATTTTTTTTATAAAAACATCTTATTTTTTGTATATGCATCCGCTGTTGGTTCTTGGGTCAGTTAGGCAAGGCTAATTAAAATGCTATTGCTGCGGCTGCCATTATTGCTGATAATATCACCCAAACCCACATCACGACCTTTTAGCATGCTCTGCCATGCATAAGAACCAGCACTTGAATCAGGAGCCTCCATTATAGAGCAATTAGGAAAAAATTTTGAATTTAAAAACCCGGTAGAATAGGGATTCCCTGTGGTGTAGAAGTCACCATGCTTACTTAGCTAGCAAAGCATCATTGAAGGGGGCTAGGTCCTTAAAACCCATTTCACCTTCAGATTTAGCTTGGCATAAAGTTTCTCGTTTGACCCAATGCACTTTTCTTCAATCACCCTTCTGTCCCCACAGGAACTTTCTAATCAGGCTTTCAATCTCTGTGCATAAACCCACTGGCAGCTTGAAACAGCTCATTGTGTAGGTTGGGATAGCTTGTACCACTGCCTTGATAAGGATTTCCCTCCCTGCTTGAGATAGTAGTTTTTCCTTTCACCCTTGAATTTTTTTCCAAACCCTCTCCTTTATGTAGTTAAAGCTTGCCTTTTTATTTCTCCTGACAAGTGATGGTAAGCCCAAATACTTCTCGTATTGTCTTATTTTAAGAACCCCCAATGCTACCTTGACATGATCTCTAAGCTTTTCAAATGTGGATTTACTGAAGAAAACGGTAGTTTTGCTTCTATTTATTTGCAACCCCAAACATTTGCCATATGTGTCTAAGATGTCCAAGACCTTCTGGCATTCTTGAGTGGTTGCCCTGCAAAACAAAAAAACTATCATTTGCAAAAAGGAGGTGAGTCAGACGAGGACTATTTCTGTATAGAGAATAGACTCGTATTTCACCCTGGCCAGCTGCTTTGCTAATGAGACCACGCAGTCCTTCTGTACACAGTAGGAAAAGGAAAGAGAAGAGTGGGTCTCCCTGGCGGATACCTCTTAAGGGGAAAATCATTCCTTTGGGTTCTCCATTGACAAGGATTGAATATGAGACAGAAGTAACACAGCATAATCAGCTTAATCCACTATTTGGTAAACCCTATTGTCCTCATCATTGCTTCTGAATATGGCCATTCCACCATATCATAAGCTTTGCTCATATTGAGTTTTATTACCATAAAATCATCATTCCCAGTGTGTTTCTGCATACTATGGAGAGATTCAAAGGCTACCAGAATATTATCAGAGATAAATCAACTTTTTGTAAAAGCACTTTGGTGTTTGTGATAATTTTTGGTAAAATTCTTTTCAATCTATTTGCCAAAACTTTTGAGAAAATTTTGTACAAAACATTGCAAAGACTAATGGGTCTAAATTCAAAAGCATATTCTAGGTTCTTTTTCTTGGGAATAAGGGTGATAAAAGTGTGATTTAAGTGATCAGGTAAGGAAGCATTGTTGAGGAAATTAAGAACGGATTTACATACATCATCACCAACTAAATTCCAGTAATGTTGATAAAGTAAATGGGACATATCACCTGGTCTAGGGGCTTTGAGAGGAGCCATCTGTTTGATTACCTATTGTACTTTCCATGCCTTGAACTCTGTGGACAACTAAGCATTCATCTCATTACTGATGACTTTGTTGATGAAGTCTCTGGCTGCTGGATTATGTTATGAATTAGCCGAGGTAAACAACTCTTGAAAATAGTCAATTAGGCACTTCTCTACTTCTTCAGGATTTGATGTCCAATCACCAGATGCAGCTCAGATCTTCTGTATTGAATTTTTCCTCTTCCTTTGAGTGGCTCTGCTGTGAAAGAATTTGGAATTTGTATCACCAGCTTTTGCCCATAAAACTTTTGCCCGTTGAAAACCACATCCTATGCTCCTTATCTATAAGCTCAGTGATCTCCCTTTTCAACTCCCTCACCCGATGGTTCGAGCCACTTCTCATTGCTTCCTTCTCGGCATCCACTATGAGTCTTCTTTTTTTTGCAAAATCCTTTCTAACATTTCCAAAATGATCCCGATTCCGCCTCTTCAATTCCTTACCACACTTCTCTACTTTCCTCATCACTTTAGTAGAAGGGTCAACCATGTCATTGGAGGACCATACGACTTTAACCACCCTTGAATAGCCCAGATCAGAGAGCCACATTTCCTCAAAGCGAAATGGCTTAGCTGAAACAACAACAACATCCAATCCATCAGGTACAATCTAAAGGGCACAGTGGTCTGAGGAGTCAGATGAAAGATGGTGGATTTTTGTTCCCAAAAATTTCAATAACCAGTCATTGGTAGCTAATCGACGATCCAATCTTTCCCAAATTGAATGTCCATCTACGAAATGTTTTTGCCATGTATAAGGAAAGCCCTCAAAACCCAGATCAATAAAGCCACACTTGTCTATAGCATCTTTGAATAGCTGCATCTGGTTTTGACTTTTGTTACTACCCCCTAAATTCTCAAACCTTTGAACAATTTAATTAAAATCTCCTGCACAGAGCCATGGGAGACTGAATCTATTATTCAATTGATGAAGCATATTCCAGGATTCAAAACACTTGTGAGTGACTAGATCACCGTAGAATCCAGTGAATCTCCATGAATCTTCCTTCCCCTTATTGATGATGGCATCTATATGGTTCTTTGAGAAAGTATCAATGCTCAAATCAATGGAGTTTTGCCAGTACAGCGCCAATCCACCTCCTCTATTATTTCTTTCCGCAAAAAACAAATTTTCAAAATCAATCTGTCGTTGAATGTCTTTTAGCCTTGCCTCATCTGCCCATGTTTCGACTATAAACATAGCAGAGAGATCTTTTGCCTGAATCACTACTTCAAGCTCCTTCCCTGTACGTAGGTTCCCAAGTTCACGACAGTTCCATACTATGAAACTCATTTGGATTGGCGAGGCTGCTTAACAGCCTCCACCATTGAATTGTCTTGTTCTTCAACCTTAAACTTGAACTTTCTTATTTGGTAACTCGGGTTGGATTATATTACCATGGCTTCTAGTTCTTTTAGTCAACATAGTAACCTGCATTGGAGAATCATTAGAGAAGGTGTTACGTGCAATTTTTTTCCACTTGCGAAGAGTAGTGGAATCTATGGGAAGCTCCTCACGTGGACATTCCTTATGTGTATTTTCGAGATTACCATTATCTTCTCCTATAAAATCTCCACTAGGGACCATAATAGATATCACTTGATTCTCGGGCTTGGGATTTTTATCGTTGTCAAATTTTTGGATTTCCGAATCTATCTCTTACAATTGAAATTCAAAGTTTGTGGATTGATTAGGAATAAGAGATAAATCTAGAACAAGATCAACCAAATCAAATTTTGAATTTACCCCAGTATGTGCACCATGCGGGAAATCCTCCACCAAATCCGAAGATACCAAATTTGAAACCTGATGAATGTCCACGTCAGTTACTCCATTGTGGGATTGATCGGAAAGTTCAACTGAACTTGGTTGCTCACCGGATGTTTCATGAACGTAACCAACTATATCCTTTACCAAAGTAGACTTCCCTGACTGAGTACGACCAAAACCATCCCCCATCCCTAAGACCTTCATAAAACGAGTTTTCCCAGTATTGTGGGGAGGAGTTCAAAACCAAGTGCCATATTCCTGTTGATCCAGGGTAAGGGTACCCTTACTAGCAAGCCATTTTTCACACTCTTTGTCCGTATGAGAGACCTTACCACACCAATAGCAAAAATTCGGGAACTTTTCATACTTAAAAGAAACCCAAACTTCATCTTTGTCATTGAGTGCAACTCTACGGCCCCTGCACAGAGTTTTTGAGACATGGACTTCGAATCTTATCAGCAAGAAATCACCCCCAATCAATTCTTTCAAGTTCTTCGCAGATGAGATGGTACCTATTTTTTCCCCCAGTTCCATGGCCGTCTCAAAATCTAGCATGCTAACTAGTAACCCGTGCATCTAAACCCAAAATTTCATAGTCGTAAACCTTAGGCTTTTTGTCGAGATGGAAAAATCATATCGGTGGAACAAGACCAAATGCTTCTCGAAAGACCATGGCTCTATTGCTTGGACTCGTTCAGCATCTGTTTCTAGTTCGAAAACAAATAAAAGAACATGATCACCAGCCTCCCTTGTCTTAAAATCCTTCCGAGCCATCCAAAGTGGTTTAAAAGTTCTGCCCACTGCTTCCACATTAAGGGCTCTCCCTGTCATGAATCTTGCTGCTAAAACAAGCTCGTTGCTGGAAGAGAAGTGTGATTTTTTTAGTATAACTCTTTCCCCCTCCTCGCCTATCAGAGAGAGTCATTTCCAATCTCTAAGAACCTCATCCATAGTCAATAGGGGAGGGTGATCACAGAGTGAGAATGTTTCAAAATATTAGCAAGAAAAAGAGAAAAACAATGGAGATGATAACCAATGTCTCGTGTTTCTCCACCCGAAAGAAAAAAAAAAATCCAAAAACAAGCCCTACTAAGAGCAACCGCATCAGTCCGTGCAAATTTTCTGTCTATTTTGCAAAAAAACCTACTTTTTCTATTTTACACACCCATTTTTACAAAATACCCACATCAATTTGTCTATTCTACCATCTATTTTATTTAAATAATCAAACACTCTCTCTCCACTCACGAGACTCTCTCTATTCCCATCTGAAACTCCGATCCAAGCATAGCGAGAAACTCTTCTCTCTGAAACTCCCATCCAAGCGTCGATACTCGCCAATCCACAAGCACCGATCCACAAGCGTAGATCTATCACAAGCGTCGATCCACCACAAGCACCGATCTACAAGCACCGATCCACTCTCTCTGTCTCTATTGGTGTGTCCGTGTGTGGGTGTGTTTGGTTTTGTGGTGTCTGTGGTTGATTTTGTGGTTGATTTTTTGTTTTTGTGGTTGATTTTGTGGTTGATTTTTGATTTTGTGTCTATGGGAGTGTGTGTATCAAAGGAAGAAGAAGATGATGAGGGAGAGAAGATGCGTTGGTTTTGCAGATGGAGAAGAGAGAGAAAAAAATGAGCGAAATTAGAAATTATTAAAATAATGTATAGAAGAGCTACAGTAATCTTGCATATATGCACAATTACTGTAGCATTTGTGCATTTATGCACAATTTTACACCCACTAATGTGGGTGTTTTTTTGGTCAAAATGTGTAAAATGAGCTACTTTTTGTATTTTGCAAGACTTTGTAAGAGCTGATACGGTTACTCTAATAACGTTGTTATTAGAGGGGAAAGATTATCATTCCCAAGGAAGATAACAGCATTCTACACTCTTGTCACTCAGCAAGAGGGACTCGAGAGAGAAAAACCTATTGTTACAAATTTTGTTTGCTAAAGTAAACAATGAAAGAATGAAAAATATAATGAGTTATGGTTATATTCTATCCAGATATATTATTTTGATCTTTTGCATAGAGTAGAAAAGATTTTGTCACCAAATTCATTTAAAAGATTTTATTATTCTAACCAAATAATGCTGAGTCAATTTTTTTAAAACTTCAAATTATGAGACCTTAACGATTCATTTAACTAGATTCATTAATAAATACTTTTTTTGGGGTCTTGTAAATTTTTCAATAGATTTTTTAAATGAAATATATTTTTTATAATTTATTTATTGTTTTATTTAAGTAAGATTGAGGGGTCATTTTGAAAATGGGTGGGAATTGAATGTCATTTAGAAAATAAGTAAAGGTATCTATATCAGTTAGTTATTTCTATTAAAAGTTTTTTTTTTTTTTTTTTTTTTTAGAATTCTAAGTATTTTTAACACACACACACGGGGAGAGGGGAGAAAATTTATTAAAAAAATAATAAATAAATAAACTTACAGTTATTTCTATTAAAAGTTTAAATATCTGAGTAAAGATAATTTTTATTTTATATACACTTAGATTAGGCTAGAGTAGAATTTCTATCTTGTATCAAAAAAATAAAAGTTTATCTTATAATTATTTTTCAGCTTTTCAAGATTTTCCTTGAAAGTTTTTAAGGTAGTATGCTAAGCACTATACCGAACAGTCTCAACAAGGGAGTCAATCTCGTACCGAAGGCTGTACCGATTTGGCCAGTGGAACGATATATTTCGATATCGGTCAATACCGGTGTACTATTTCAGGTTTACCGGTATTTTTTATATTTATAAATATATATATATAATAAAAATAAAAGTTTACCATAAAATATTACCTCAATTTATAAAAAATTATTCACGGTTTTAGACTTTAAGATCAACTAAAAAAAAAACACAATATAAAAAATAGAAAACTTAATTGTTTATTGCATACTAAGAAAACAAAGAATACAAATAAATTAATACAAGTAAGTTACCATTCTGCCCTTACAAAAAATTGAAAATTACAAAACTAAAAATAGAAAAAAAATTAAAATAAAAAATAAAAAAGTTTTTTTTTGTACCGACTGGTATGCCCAGTATCGGCCAAAACACCCGAAATCGGCCAGTATTTAAATCAGTACGAAACATTGGAGTTTCAGTACCAGTGCACATACCGGTACGTTACATACTGGCCATACGGTGCATACGGTAACACATTCCCCCCTAGACTCCCAAGCAGTTTGTGCATGAGCAGGTGTCAACTCAGCTAAAAAGCCTTTGGCTTCAACCAATCCAACTTAATATACTAAATATGACAGAATCATATGTATGTGAGGAGGAGAGGACCTACAGGTGCAATGTACATACAGTAAATACTAAATATAATATACTCACCAACCGCAAGGTGAATTGCTAGTGACGATTAATGGGGAACACATTCCGCACACTGCTTATGGCATAGTTTTAAAAAACGGACCGGACCGATCGGTCTGATCGGTTCAACTAGGAACCGGCCTTCAATCCGGTCTGGTTATGGTAAAAAACCAAAAATGAGCTTAAAACTGGTAAATAGTAAAAACCGGTCGGTTCAACTTGAAAACTGAAAACCGGTTGGTCAAATCGGTTAATGACCAGTTGGAGGTTTTTTTACTTTTCCCCTAAAACTACGTCATTTTGGTCCTCAATAAAGTCCTAAAAACTAACCCTAAGCCTAATCTGATCACTTTCTCATCTCAGTTCATCACTCACGCCTCACTCTGCGTCACCCCTCACTCTCGCACTCACCTCAAGCTCTCAAGTCTCAACTCAACTCGAGCTCTCTCTGCCTCACCCCTTCTCTCTCACTCACCTCTCTCTGGCTCTCTGCCTCACGCACAGCGGCACGCAGCGTCGCAACCACACACAGCGGCCCTCAGCCACGCACACGCACCTCTCGGTTGGGGGTTTTTTTTTCTTTTTTCCTTCTTGGTTGGTCTCGCCCTCGCCCTTTGAGCTCTGCTCTCTGCTAATCAAGTAATGTTCTTCTTTTCTTTTTATTTTGATTTTCATTTTCTCGGTTCTTTTTTTTTTTTTTTCATTTCTCTCGGCTTCATCAGGTAATAATTACATAATTAGTATTCTTTTCTTTTTTATGATTTTGATTACTTGATTTTGATTTTAATTTTGATCATTTTCTCGTTTTTTTTTTTTTTTCATTTCTCTCGGCTTCATCTCAGATTCTCAGTTCATGTTCGGCTTCATCTCAGGTTCTTCTTTTGGTAAGTGATAACTTCTACAATAGCATTTTAGTTTATTTGTGATTTTGTGTATGTTGTGGATTTGATTTACAGAGCATTATTGTTTGTGAAATATAGTTTACAGAGTATTATACTATTGATTGTGTATGTTGTGTTGATGAATTTATTTGTTGATAAAATGGTTGATGCTAGTTTGAAATTATTGACTATTGTTTGTGTATGTTGTGTTGTGTTGATGAATTTATTTGTTGATAAAATGGTTGTTGCCAGTTTGAAATTGTTGACTATTGTTTGTGTATGTTGTGTTGATGAATTTATTTGGTGATAAAATTGTTGCTGCCAGTCTGAAATTGTTGAGTGAAATGGAGTCCGCCTCTATACCATCTAATGAACATGCTTCTACAACCAGATCTAATGCTAATTCTTCGTCTGTGAGAGAAAAATGTGATTGAGGATGATTTAATTCTTTGGCTAGTTGCATATTTTAATTAGACTATTTATGATTTATGAGAAATGATTATTAGAATTGTTATTTCATTTATTGTTCTTTGGCTTTGGAATTTGAATAGATATGGACAATGAAGTGATTGAGGATGATGATGACATCAATTTGGAATCATTTGGTGATGAAGATGATGCTCCTCCCAGATTTAGAGATAAAAATCATCATATTCATGTTGAAGATGAAGAAGATGAGGATGAGGATGATGATAATGATGCTAGTGGTGGAGCATTTGGTTCACATGATGATATTGATTTCGATTTTCTTCATAACAAATGAGGCTTGGGTCTTAAAACTTAGTAGTTGTTTGTTTGAAACTTTAAAACTTATTTGCTATTTGGATGCAATGAACTTATTTGTTATTTGCCATTTGGATGTAAATGTAATGACTAATGAACTTATTTATTTGGTTTTGTTGAAAGTTTATTATGTTAAGGATGATTGTTTTGTAATGTTATTATGTTAAATTCTTTAAAAAGATGTTATATACTTATATACTTGTATTTTTTTTAAAGGAAACATATTTATTACTATTGGTTTGTTAGTTTTAGTATATTAAAAAATTATTAATTATTTATATAATTTAAATAAATAATAATTAAATTATTTATGACATCACCGGTTCGACCATCAGTCGGACCCCGGTCCGACCATAAAACCGGTAATTAGCTACTTTTTCGGTTCTTTCACCGTACCGATTTTTAAAACCATGGCTTATGGTAGCCTTTAATGCACAATCAATCATAACTTCCAAGTTTATTAACACAAATTTGTTTGTCCGTGCATTTGAGAAATTATAAGGTCCTCATGGTGGACAAGTGACGTGGTCCACCATTCCACTAAAAGACTCTCATCTATTTAAAATTGCTGAGTTAGAAAATTTTTTAAAACAGAAACTAATTACTGACTCAGCAATTTTGTACAAATTGGAGTCTTTTAGTAGAATGATGGACAAGTGACGTGGTCCACCAGAAAACTGTATAATTTCTCCAGCATTTCTTGTCCTCTTCACATTCGTCAATGTCTGTAGGTGTAAAGCTCTCATTTTTAAGTAAATAAAATAGTTAGTCCCAAAAGAAAAAGTAATAAGAAGTATATATAATCAAAAGCATTGACATACTTTTGAAACGAAATGATAGGCATTGCCTTGCAGCAATAATACTAGAGACGAAGTATATCAAAGTTTATTAAAACGACAAAGTTGTGATGAGATGGGAATAACATTAATTACTTTCATGTAAATTTTTATTATTAGATTACTAATTGTCTCTTTAAGTTATTAAAAAAATTGTGGATTTAATCATTTAACTATAGTCTAATCGCCCATCTCACATGTGAACCTAAATTTTCTTCTAATAAGTAAGGTCCAACACATGAGATTTCTAACATTTAACATCTTGAATGGGAGATAGAATAAAGTCAGGAATCAAACTCAAAGATTTCTTGCTTGAATACCATGTTAAATTATCAATTGTCTCAAAACTTAAGTTATTTGGAAATAGTGGATTCAATCATTTAACCTGAATTTTAACAATTATATACAAATCACAACATATCAAGTCAAATAATTGTGAAAAAAATATATATAATTTTTCTTTTGTGTCACAAAAATAAGCCACATAATATTTTAAAAATTAGTCCAAAAAAAATTTATTGTTCTTGAAAAAAATTCTTATAGATAAGTAAATTGAATACCTTGGCAACCGTGTTTGAGGTATGGGTTCCCACGGTAACCCTTCTTGCAATTACAACGGTATCCAGACCCGTTGTTAGGATCAGAACATTTGGTATTCCCTCCACGTATATAATTCGCTTTGTATTGAGCAACTTTACACGTCTCGTTACCAACTGCCCATTCAAGAACCATGGAAGGGTACGGTGTCATTGCTTTGTAGACTGATAAGATAATTTGAGGAGAATTGGAACTTGTTTTTTCGGATAATAAAGGCAAGGCTGCATGGGTTGAAATCCCAGACTTTTGTGTGTTTATTGAAGCTATTTGCTGCCAAAGTAATATTTTGCATTCCTTTTGAAATATCACTCTGGCAACACCCAATCCCAGAGCAAGACCTGTTCACTACGCTGCTTTTGTTTTAACAAACAGACATGCAATCGATGCCAGGGTTATAAATGAACCAAACCAATCATGATCGATTCGAGCTCACCTTGATAAAAAAACTCATTCATGTTTGTTTGTTTATAAATAAACCAAGCTTAAGCATTAGTTTTAGGCTCATTTAATAAACAAGACGAGCCCAAGCAAAAAAATTTGTTTACGAACAAGCTCGTGAGCAATTAGGCTTGATACAAAACAATTCAAGCATTGACTCATTTATAAGTTTATATGTGTTAGCTAAAATACTCATTACACATATTGTTAAGGTCATATTTTCTATGTAATTAGGTAATCCTTTGACAAAACGCACTTTGATTGTAATTGGGTAGATCTAAGTTGGGTTTAATGTATGTTGTTCAAAAATATCAAGTGATTTCATTAAAGACATGAAGATTGATCCAATAAACAAATGAAGAAAATCTGGTTCATTAAGTCTTGACAAAAGCTAGACGATACTACAATCGAGGATTAATGGAGAAGCTCGACATAAGCTCGATCTATCAAGATCAACGATTTCAGAATTTCCAGATCTGAAATCCGGCACAAATAACTTGTTTGATTAGGGTTTCTTTTCTCACAAACCTAGTCATATATAAGGCTTACTTTAAAAGTCATCAAGTATGGAAACAGAGACCCAGAACTCATATACTCTGTGTGAAGCTATTGCATTTGTGTGCCTTAAGGTTTTGTAACCAAGTGCTTCCTGATCTTCATCGTTTATGAAGTGAAGAACTTTGCAACTAACAACAATCATTCAAGTTACTGAAATTAGTCACGTATTGGAATCCCTGCAAAGGAGTTAGTTACAGATTGGAGATTTGTGCAACAAAGGAAAGAAGGCTACTACAAGATCAAGTCCAATTGAGTATTGGAGCGAAGGTGCAACTGTAGGTTGGTATTTTGGAATAGGCCAAGGTAATGGAATGATTCCTCATACTTGTAACCACTTGATTATTGATCAGTGGATTCTTGAGAGTGGTGACCTTAAATTCACCTAATGGGGTTTTTTCCTTGCAAGAGGTTTCCCCATTTGTCAACAAATCACCGTGTCAATTTAATTTTTGTTACATTTAGTTTATTTGGTGATTTGTTGGTGTATCCACGATTTTCATATAATTTGACCTAATTATTCAACTTTGGTAATTAAATTAATTAACTGGGGTCAATCTATCTTAACCCAACAAGTGTTATCAAAGTGAGCACATTCTGATTAGGTTTTAATCTTTGCTGTGTGATCCATTGACTCCTGTTGTTATGGATCGTGGACAATCGTTGATTATACCTTGTCTTTTTTATGGTACTAACTATTCATACTTGAAAGTACACATGAGAACTTTTTTGCAGTCTTTAGATGAAAAAGTCTAGCTAGCTGTTGAGGTTGGATGGACTAAACCTACTGATCCGCTCGCGTCCTAGGATGATGACAAGATTAAAGCTGCAAATTTCAATAGTAAAGCGTTGAATGCCCCGTTTAGTGTTGTGACTAATGAGGAGTTTAAGAAGATCTCATCTGTAGACACCGTATTTTGTACCCCCTACGACTCAAGCCCCATTCCCCAATGATGGTAAAATTCTAAAGCCCAAGGTTAGTTTAGGACCCGATCAAATTATAAATTGACTTGAGGAAGGTTTTTATGAAAAATATAACTCTTTAATGAATAAAATAAAGCTATTTTTGGAAAATAAAGGCCACGAAAGCCCTAGGGCTGCATACGCATACACGCGTATGTGTACGCAGGCTTGATGTATGCATACGCAGCTAGGGTTCCAGAAGTTACAAAAGGCAAGTTTTTCTGCATTAAAGCTAAAGTTTGGAATGAATCCCACATTGTCTGGAAGCCGTTCCAAGCCCCCACTTTTCAACTATATAAAGCCTTACATGGTATATTTCAATAGCACACAGAAAATCCTAAGGGAAAACAAAAGATTCACTAGAAATAGTGAATCAAAGAGGGAGATTTTCATAAAACATCCTGAAGTAAATATTTTTTTGATTGGGACTTTTCTGACCTTGATCTTCAAGTTTTAAGATTACTAATCACTTTTGTATTTGATTGTGAATAGATTGACTGAGAGGAATGGTCAAAATCAAGCTTGAAAAGCTTCTTGTTAGAGGTATTGAGCTCGAACCCTTTTCTTTTCATTTCCTTGTTTAATTATGTTTTCTATTTATTTTCTTACTTTGTTTATGTTTTAATATGTTTAGCTAGCCTAGGGTTTAGTAGTTTTCTGTTTTAAAGCATGTTTAGATTGTTGGTTTTTTTGTTTTAAAATGACAAAAATATTTTATTTTGTGTCTTGTTTTATTTTTCTTAGGGTGTATTACATGAATTATAATATCTCTCTCTTGATTTAGAACATACTTGATATTGTGGAGAAACATAGAAAGTGCGTGTTGCATAACTGAGTGCATGAGCTATTTCTAATTTTGTATAAGTATATACTAGTTTGTACATGTACTCATGGGTTAATTAAGAAATTTATATTTCTTGTTTGTGTACCCTCTAAAGCTTAGTTGAGCATTAGATGTTGTCATGTGTTGCATTTGCATTTTATTTATCTAGCATAATGTGTACTTTTTTTATTTTTGGTCATAACATAAAAACACAAAAAAAAAAAAAAAAATTTGTATTGCACAACACTAAGTGTGTAATTTAGGTTGGCCAATGAAATTTACATTTCATGTATGTGTACCTTGTTTAGCTTTGATGAGTTACTTTTTACACTTTGCTAGTTTGTGCTATTTAGTGCTTAATTGTGTGAGTTGTTTATAGTCTTTGAACAAACGATCTTGATTTTGATGTCACATGTTTTGATTGTAAGGACTAGAAAATCCTAGGAGAAATGCATAAATAACCATCTCACCACCGTTACTCGCCAATTATAAATTCCTATGTGCAAATCATAAAAGCCGTGCTTGGTAAGGTGTAACGCTTACACAGCAAGATAAAACAAGGTGTTGAAAAAGAATAAATAAATATATATATATGTGTGTGTGTGTGTGTGTGTGTGTGTGTGTGTGTGTGTGTGTAACAATGATATTTTCTTTTCTATCTCCTAATGCCCATGCATGATATCTTTGATTGTGCTCAAAAGAAAAAAAAAAACAAAACAAAACAAAAAGCAAAAAGCAAAAAGAAACAAATGCTTTTACATGATTGCAAGCGTGTTTTCTAGAAAATGTGAGAGTTATATGTTGTAACTCTTTAGATGATAGTCACTTTCAAGCCAATGTGATTGATGATAAAGAAAATTTGTTTGATTACTATCTACATATCACCTTTTCTGTACTTTGAACATCTTAATGCATTAGTTCATGCATCACTTATGTCATGCATCATGCATCATGTAGATTTTGAAGATTACATATATACTGTGTTTAATCTCTCCCTAATGCAGTCTGCCCTTGGTTTTGTGTTTTGTTTTGTATTTCTTCTCTCTTTAGATCTTAGTAATGGCTTCTAAGAATGCTAGGAAGTTTAAATCCAAAGCCAAAAGAGTCTCTGGGTCCTCTTCTAAACCAGTTGAGGTCCTCTTCTGAACCAATAATGGCTCCTAAGAATGCTAGGTTTCATGTTTTTCAAAACTTTCAAAAATTTGACTCCTTGGTTAAGTATAGGTCTATTTGGGGTGAGAGACCGGTCAATCTAGATGTGTTAGATCATTCTGTGTTTCAAAATCTAGAGTTTAGGAATTACACTGATTAAAAGTTTCTAACAAAAATCTTGCACTAGTATAAGCATTTTCAAGCTAATTCAAATAAACTAGTGCATGAAGATATGTATTTATATAGTATTTAGTTCTTTTCTTGCATTGCAAATCAATACGATAGTTTAGCGTCACCCAAAAAATTAATAATAATCTTAGTTCCACCTCTGATCATACACGTGTCCAAGAATACACCACTTAAGTGTAAGGATGAAAATTAGAGTCACTACTTGGTTTAGTTCCAAGAACCACTACTCTTTTGACCTTTATATGTGGCCCCAAGTGTGCAAACATTTTCAATAGAAAATCTTATATGACCAATTAGGGGAGTCCACCCAGACCCAAACCCAACCCAACCAATTAAACCCGACCCACCAGGGACCGATCCAAGAGCTCCAACGGTCGGCGGCGGGTTACAGATCCCAAAAACTGACACCGACAGGTCAGTTGGCGGGTTCTTTCCTCTAAAACCCTCCTCAACCGACCCAACCTTAAAACTTGCCAAAATCGAGCGATTCAAGCCTTTTCCGACGAGTTTTTGGTCAAAATACTTTAGATCCAACAAGATATATATCGGATTTGGGGAGATCTCACCGAATCTAGTGAGATCTCAGCCAGATCTTGTGGAAATCTCACTAGCGAGAATTCTTTTATTTTTCTTTCTAGTGATCTAGTCACATATTAAAAAAGAAGAAGAAGAAGAAGAAAAAGAAGAAGAAGAAGAAGAAGAAAGCAGTAGGAAGAGGAGGAGAGATGAACAAAAAGAATTTGTACTCACCTGATTCAGTTGGGAAATGACCGTTTTGGACTAAAAGATCCACATGTTGGACGATGGTGAACATAGACGACGACATAGGCCAAAATGATGCCACCGAAATATTCCTCTGGTTCCCAACTCCAACTACCCAGAAAAGAAAAGTACCAACCATGATAACTGTAACCAAAGGCTCAAGCTGATCAAGGAGCCGCACAAATGGAGCTTCCAACTTCGTCATGGTAGCTTCAACGAAGGAGTTAATGTCAACAGCGCGGCCTAGCTCTGATGGGATAACATTAGGTATGGTGCCGAAGCGAATGTTATCGGGCTTAGGATTGGAGCCGATGAAACCGAGCCATTCTTCGGTGACAACGAAGGTGACAAGGATATTGCTATTTTTCGAAGCAAGTGTTTTGTAAAGGTTCATCATGGGGTTGATGTGGCCGCGACCGAGATAAGGCATGGCCACCACGTGGCACTGCGTGGTTGGTTTAGCTTTGACGAAACTCATTCTTCAGAGACACTAACAAAGGATAGCTGGCAAAATTCACAAGCAACTACCCATCAATCAAGGACGGACCCAGGTGGGGGCCTAAGGGGGCTCGGGCCCCCCCTGGGCCCAATAAAAAAAAAAAATTAGCAGGTTAAATTTTCCCAAAAAAAAAATAATATATATATATATATAGGCTTAGGCCCCCCTTAGTTTTTAGCTCAAGCCCCCCTCCCAAAAATCATGAACTCCTAGCCCAGCCAGCCAGCCCAGGAGGCAAGAGCCAATGACCCATGTAAATCAAAAAAAAAAAAAAAAAAACTCAGCAATCTAAAACGGCAAAACCTAACAGAGAAAGTGAAAAACGAAGGAAAAAAAAATGGAAACTTAGGAAAGTGAAAGGCGAGACAGAGAGATAGAAAGTACTCAGAGTCAAAGAGAGAAAGACCCACACCGTGACACCGCCACCCACGCCCACGCTTGCGAGACCCATCTTGCTACCCAGTACCCACGCCAACGCTGCCATCATCACACAAGAGTCTCAGCTGTCGCCACCGCCCATGCGAGACCCATCTTGCCACCGCTGCTGGTTGCTCGATCTGCCCAGCCCAGCTTCGTTGCTCCAGCCTTCACAATTCACAGGTATTTAATCTATCCTTTCCTTCAAAACCTAATAAAATGTTTGTGAATCTCAGAATCTAATCATCTGTGCTTATGGACTTATGGTGTTTGTGTTTTTACTGATGAGTGATGAACTGATGTTGGTGATTGTGAATTGAATCTATGCTGCCTATGGTGTTTTTTTTGGCTTTTTGGCTTTTTGGCATTTTGGCTTTGTGACTCTAACTCTCTCTCTTGTACTATATAGATAAGAGAGATACAGAGAGAGATAGAGAGTAGAGTTTGTAGAGATTACTCAGATTAGAGAATATTTGTTTGACTGTTTGTTTGTTCTTTGTCTGGTAGTTTAGTAGTTGGGCATAATAGGGACAAGTGACAGAGAAAAAAAAAAGTAAAGTTAAGAAAAGTTTTTGTTAATAGTGCAAGATAAATTTATAGTGTCGGTAGTGGGATTGGGTTAGTGGGTCAATGTCAGAAAGATGGAGACAACACAAAGACAAAGAGATAAATAAAGGGAGACCAAAGACAAAAAGAAAAAAAACAAATCATATAATATAGAAAATTGTCACACAAATTTAAGAAAATAACAGTGATTTACTTGCGCCTATTGTTAACTCATAATACTAAATTAGAGAAATTTATAAATTGAAAAGAAGTGAGAAATACTAAATTTATAATTAAATGCATCATACATATTACCTAGATTCTAGTATTTGTCTTTAGTTAGTAACAACAACCGTTTGTGCGATAATATATATGATTCTAAGTTGTCAAAACTAACCTTCGAAACAAAATGGAAAATGATTTTTTGACGGACTCTTTGATGTTATACATTAAAAAGGATATAGCTTCGACATTTAGTTTGGATTCAATCGTAGATGATTTTGAAGATTTGAAAGAGCATCGAGTTCCCTTTTCATAGATGATTGTATTAAGAAACAATAGTGTTTCATGTCTTTTGTTTTTGTTGGTGGATGATTGTTTCTTAATATATTAAAAAATAATGATTTTTGGGTATTTATCTTAGTTGATAGTTTATTAATACTATATGGATGCATATTTGAAATTTTTTTTTTCGCTTATCTCCGGCCCCCCAGCTTGAAATCCTGAGTCCGTCCCTATCATCAATGCCGTTGAATCCCAAATCAACGGCCAGGACGTTACTGTTGCCACGGTGGGCCTCCAAACCTCAACACGTGTCAAGCTGTTATTGGCTAAGTCAACTTGTTGAAGTGGCGGCAAGAGAAAAAACCAAGCTTGTAGCGTCCCTGTGAAGGAGCGAATTTTCGCTGAATTCCACCACTTCCCAACTAATAGTCAACTTGTCAAAAGACGAGTTTGAGAGATACCTAGATAAAGAACTGTGCTTTAGAGCGACTTCAAGCAAGTTTGGTGGGAGTTTAGGAAGTGACCTAGTGAGTTTGTTGTAACTCAGATCGAGTCATCTCAAATTCGAAAGCGAGTTGATTGAGTTTGGAAGAAACCCAGTTAGAGAATTGGGAGAAAAGTCCAAAGAGTCAAGAGATTTAAGGTTGGTAATATATACAAGGACTGAGCCAGAGAACGAGTTGGATTGGAGAGAGAGGGTTTGGAGGTTTGAAAGAAAGGAAATGGAAGAAGGTATGGGGCCAAAGAAGACTTATCAGAGAGGTCGAGGTAAGTGAGTTAGGAAAGTTGAGAAATGAGTGGGCTGAGTGTACCTTAGTAGCCATCTGGGTCGAGAACAAGGTGGGCGACTCGGGTCGAGTCAGGGGTGCAAGTGAGGCCGCAACCGAACACTTATATAATCTACAAAGGAGTGGTTGCTTATGCAATTTCACAACTGCGCTTTGATATGATAACTTTGAAACTTGAAAGTCATGCAGTGTCGCATGCCATGAGCTCAGCCTTTGTTCTGGTCAAAAAGCAAAACCTCGAGTCCTCGACTAGTTTTTTGTTTTTGTGCTTAAAAAGGCTAGAAACTAGAAAGGCTTACAAGTATAAATTTCAAATGCACGGGCCATAAAGTGGATTGTACTGGTGCATCAACAGATTTTCATAACATTATTGTAGAAAAACGAACTGAATTTTGACTAAAGTGTTCCCCTCTATAGACTTTTCTTCTATGTGAGTAGCTGCTTGACACTGATGACTTTTAGAGCACGGTCTAAT